>LPNX010672607.1:27684-127086 GCA_001517045.1 Pseudotsuga menziesii | reverse complement strand
CGGCGTCGTAGCTCCGCCCTGTCCTTTTTCCGCCAAAACTTCTCTCTTTCCGCCAAAACTAGCAGCTTCTTCTGTAGCTGCGGGATCCTGCTCCAACATGCATGCAAGTGCAATCAGTGGAAGTAGGCCTCAATTAGTGTTCCCCGCACTTTAGTAACTAAAACATGTGCCCCAATTAGGCCAAGTGGACCCAATGGTGCTAGTGACTAAAAATAGACGACTCCTGATTTAGACATATGACCAAATTGGATAAGGGAGGATCAATAATCCTAACATTTATGCCATTAATTCACAACTTAATTATTTTCCCCCCAAACTTATGGGAATTAAAATGCGGACATTACATAAGATTTGCACATATCCATTTATGTTAAGGTATGTTTCTATCAATTTTTTCCAATATTTACATATGATCTCATCTATTAAGATGTTACAAATTTGTTAAATATTTGTATCTAATCTTGTTTGTTAAACTGTGTTAAATTCAACAAAAATTTCTACGTTGTTTCATCAATTAAGATGTGTCCAGTTTTATTAAAATTTGTGCCTATCTTGTATGTTAATGTATATGTAAAAAATGTGTCAAGTTTTCCAATGGCATACACCCAATTTTAGCAATTAAGTTATGTGTGTCCAATTCGCCTATAATTTATACATTTTATTGTTAGTGAAAATAAACCAAATTCACTTTGCATCCAATATTATCTATTAAGATACGTGTCAAATTTTCCCAAAATCAATATTTAATGTTTGTATTGAAAATATACATGTACTTCACCCCATTTGTTAACACAAGTTACAATTTTTTTTGTAATTTAGTATATACATTATAGAACAAACTTGTACAAAAAGATACAAAGAGAGTTAGGCCTCTCCATAGGAGAAAACAACCCATAATCAAGTAGCAACAAACCTCTCATAAAGAGAAAAAACCTGAATTCAAAATAAACATAGAACTATCAGTAATTGTTGAGTGGCATAAGAAGAGAGTCTAATATAACATGAGCATATTGCTTATAACTATTAAACTTGAGAAAAATAAAACTAGAAATAGACAAAATAGAGACACTATTCAATATAATCATGGCATGCCTAACGCTTTGCAGCTAGAGGCTTGCTTGCTTCGTTGATGATGCTATGAGTTTTGTGCTTGGGGTCACTCGAGCTAGCCGTCATGCTTTCCTTGACTTTCAACTTTTACTATTGTAGCTTCATTATGGAATTCCTCTTTCATTGGATTGTGGGAATTGCTTAAATTTCTTCCTCCTTATGTTGTCCTTCATCCCTATCATCTGAGTCATGGATGAAATGAATTTTCCCGTCCTCCCCGATGGTGGCAAGCAAAGGTGACTAGAGGTGAAAAATATCTACAATATCAACACACCAATCAATGAGAACCTGAATTGTATCCCTTAACTCCAATGTTTTGGATTTCTTATCCTCCTCGGCATCCTTGCTGTTGTTGTGAATGATCAACAATGTATTAGTCATGGTGGTGAGGTGGCGAGCAAAACTAGGTTTGGTATGTTCTCAGGAACAACTAGGGCAGCCATGACCTCTGCGGATAGGATCTCGACACCTTTCACTCTCCATGTTGCAGTTATCTCCTTTGTCGCTCACAACATTGGATATCCCCACTATCGTCTGAAACCACTAGGAATTTTCCCAAGGATTGCTATAGGAAAGAGCCCAAGGATTGTTGCAGGAAAGAGGCCAATTCTGAAACTAACAAAATTTATGAACGAAGTGAGCTGGAATGCCTACAAAATATTGAATTAGAGGTCGTAGATGCTTGGTACTAGAACTGAGGGCCATCATTATCCCAGCATAACTACTCGTGTACGAGAAATTTATGTTTGATTATGAAGGAAGGAGGGGAAGTTAATATCCACAGAAATCAATGTTGCCACTACCCTTTCCCGGCTAGTCGTTAGATACATTCGACACACCCCTTGTTACATCGCCATAAATGTGATCATCATGGTAACTAAATACCCCATCTCGGAAACGTAAGTTATAGTTGTAACTTTACCCACCAATGTAGATCCATCCTGATTTCTAGTTCATTGAACATTGAGAGAGATAAACAAATAAATCAATTTAGAAATATCTCATGCTTACCTTAACTCTTTAATACACTCTTAAAAATGGTTTTCATTTGTATAGATTTGAACTTTTTAAAGTCCCTAATCGATTCACAATTAAAATGGATAAAGGCTTATGCTTTTAAATTATTATATATAGTCTACATTTGTTGATGCTAGTGTTACAAGATTTGAGCATCCAAATTTCTAATGCCTCAAATTTATTAAAATGAATACTTTATTCCTATTTTTTAAATAAATGGATAAACTAGAGTTCTTTTAGAATAAAACATAAAGAGGAAGACACTCATTGCTAGAAATCTCATATAATAGTCTAATAATCAATCATAATTATTATGTGAATCAATGTTAGGACGTAATAGACTAGATTATATCATTTATATCATTGAAGAGTTTGATAAACCTATGCAAAGGAAGAAATTCTAGTAAGGTATTCAAACATTAAAAATAATGGCACACATATACATTACACACAGGATATACTTTGGAAAACCTTAACAGGTAAAATTAACAATCTTGGAGCTTCAGCTTTTCCTCATTGTATTATAAAAACAATTGAAAATACAATATTTAGGCATTTTTCAATATCACTTAACTATAATCCGCTAAGTAGTATTAGATTGCATTGGATAAAAAACCATGGGATATAAATCCACCCAATAAAGAAATAACAAACCCCCCAAAAAATCAAAGGAGCTCCCATTCCCAACCCCCGTTCTTTCCATGTAAGAGTCACATAGGGTCCCTTAGAGCCCCTTTTGTGTGTCAAGATTTACATTATACCTACAAAGGATACAACACATAGACACCAATCATTATAACCTTCACTCTATTAAGAGTGGATTAGTAACTGTTAATAATTTAGATGATGATTGCATATCATCATGCCAATCATTACTTAGTTTCTTCCTCTCTCGTTTTTAATTAAAATTTATTTTAAACAAATTGGTATTTTAAGCATATGTTAAGTTATTTTAATGATAGAGGGAAACCAATTTTAAAAATTCAAACATACCCAGGGGACTTAATGTTAGGAAACCTCTCAGCTTGAACTATAGAACATAACAAAAAAGAAAACAAGGGAACACGATTCCAAGAAGAAAAGGGTGATGTCTAGAGATACCGTTTAAGCACTTAAGCACAACACATTGTGATTAGAGGATCACAATGCATAATGGGCATGATCAAACATTTCAAATCGATATGTTAGACAACCCATAGGGTCTCCTATTTATAGTTTCCATATCTAACCAGTTTCCTGAAAGTAGGGAAGATATGGTCCACAAGTAGAGGTCTTTGGTCCAAACTGTTTTCGTAGAATATGCAACATTCCAAAGTTTAGTTGGTTACTCCAACCACGATCTTCTTGAACATTCAATCGACTGTCCAACCAACTGTTTAGTCGGTCTGCCTACTCTAGTCGACTGTTCTGCTAGTCTCCTGTAGCCTATCATCTAATTGTTTGTGAAAGATCTAGAGGTGTGATGAACTATTCAGAATGTAGGTTCCAACACCCCCCCCATCAACACAATGATCTGGAGATTCAGGAGGTGAAATTACTTGTTTTGAATTCCCCCCCATATTTGCAACTTCCAGAAGCCCAAGCATAGCCGAAAGTTTCACAAACTTCACTTCTGGTAAAGGCTTCATAAATATATCAACGACCTAATCATTTGTCCTGTAATAAATGAGAGTGATAATGTTCTCCTGTACTAACTATATCAAATAATGAACATAAATTTCAATATGCTTCATCTTTCTATGAGCAACGAGATTATCAACAACTTGAATAACTCCTTAATTATCACAATAAATAACAGTATAGGTATAAACCCAAAATACAAGCTCATTGAGAGAGTGATGGATACAAACTACCTCTATTCCAGCATTAACAACACCATGATACTCTGCTTCTGTAGTCGAAAGAGAAACTACCTTCTATTTCTTACAAGAACAGACCAAAGGTTCAAAGCTTAGATGAAACACATAGCCAAAAGTATATTTTTGGTCATTAATGTCGCCGCCCTAGTAGGAATCAATGTAGCCGAGGAGTGGTTATGTACTGCGACAATACTTGATACCATACTAATAAGTACCCTTAATATATCTAACAATTCTCTTGGTGTATTTCTAGTGACTTTCTCGAGGATCCTGTATGAATTTGGAAACCACATGATCCAGACTTGGTGAAAACTTCTCACATCAAAGTCTAGATGAGGACCACTTTTTTTACATTAGTGCATGTGAACAATGCATGTGATTATACTTTAAATCCATCAAAAATCACATAGCATATACCAATTGTTGAAGTACAACAACATGCACATGTAGAAATATAAGTATCAACAACAATAACCCATGAAACACCAATATGTTATCAGAGTTCACCAAGACCTCCTTGGATACGTCCATGGAAGTACTCCAAATGGATTATTCAACCCATTATCATGATGCATAAAAATGTTTTACATCAAAACAGATCCTCCTGCAATTAGTCTCTGTGGACTATCAAAACCGTCTACAAAAACAAGTGCATAACAAACCTAAAAAGCACACCCTTACCAACCCCTTCACAAACACCCTTCAGAGCAATAACATAGGGTCACACTTGATTCATTTTCCAAACTAGTGAACAACCACTTTAGAACCATCAACAAAACTGTATTAGGTATTCAAAATATGGATAAACTTGGACATTATACAACTACACTTGCTCTCTCAAATATCCTCCATGATATTTGAGCCTCGAACAAGTCACTATCTCCAAACATCATAGTATAAAAACATGAGCTCCATACATCATGGAGTCAAAATGAACTCACTCTCTCATGAGTCATGAAGTCCCTCACAATTGGAGCCTCCACATGGAGTCTCTCTTACAAAGGGAACTCAAAGACGAGCTCTCACAAATGCATTCCAATGCACAATTCATCTCCCAATGGAGACCCCAAATGGGGTCTCTCTAATGGTCCTCAACAAGCTCTCACAAATGCATTCCAATGCCCACTTCCATGCCCATCTCTCATGGAAATGAGGGTTTAAATAGTTTGAGTTAGCTCTCCAAACATGGCATAGGTCAAATGTAGTTTTTGTCCTTTCAAAGTTGGTTAAGTCCAATTGTCTATATGGGGTTTTCACACTTAGTTACTTTAACACATATAACATATTGGTTACAAGTCCAAAATAATTCCAACCTTACAAACAACCCATATGTTAATTTAATAGCATAAAAACCAACGATATCCATTGGTCAAACCAAGACCCATTCGTTGGGTATAATCCAAATTAAAAATCAAATATGATGTGGATAAAACAAGCTCCATAATTGTGCCATATTCGTTGGAAATCAATTTCCAACCCATTCCACCAATATTCCATGGGATTCCCCAAATCCAACTCAATACCATAAATATTTTTCAATTTTTTTATTCTAGTGTTTTCTCGGATAAATTTAGTTAATCGAAACTAAATATGGTGGCACCTCCATATTTGGTAGGATTTTTCCAAGTTTGGCGGAGCTTCCAAGTCTTTGAACAAAATTTAAACAAGCATTCAATGTGCCTATACACATAGCACTTGTATCCCATTGGTAAAGCCATTTGAGTAGTGCAAAGGAGGTCAAGAGTTCAAATCTAATGGAAGCTAAACATTTTGGAAGTAATACAAATAAGTGACTAATCAGACTGCCAAATGGCAACTTTCGATTGGTCCATGTCATTTTCCTAGTCAACCTTAAGTGCATCATGTCAAGCTTAGATTGGCCTATACTTCCACTTCACTAGTACAACCATCCCACCACGTCATCATACAGATGCCACATGTCAATATGCAATTCATTTGTACTGCCACATCATTTGCACAGCTGTAATGCACATCATCGTATGTCCTACCACATCATCATCCTACCACGTCATTATACATATTACCATGTCATCAATCTATCCCTCTTTTTTTTGTTAACGCATTATACAACTTGATAAGAACTATATACTCAAAACGAGAACTCTAACGATAAAAAAACTCATATTTTAGTGTCAAAAACTTAAAAAACAACCCCCAAATCGAAAAGTGGTGATACTAGTAGCTCCCTTTTCTTTTTTGAATCTATAATTACAACTTTTTGGAAACTTTAAGTAGTGTCGGTGTAATCAAAACCCTAAATTAGGATCTAAATAAAAAAAGTGGTCCTCTAAAATCATCAACATTCTCATTCAAGGTCAAAATTACATCACGTTTGAAATTATGTCCTTCAGAGATAGTGCAATTGTAACAAAATTGTAAAAAACAACCCCAAATAAAAAAGAGGCGCTACTAGTAAAACCCTTTTCGTCAATCAAATTACATTTGAAAACATTCTGAAACAATTTATAACCTAGATAAATATTTGTTTTTTAAATCAATGTAAAAAAAAGAAAGAAAACTAATATTTAGTTTTGAAGAAATGGTTTTGCTGTGAACAGGGCTACGACGAAGTGATGTGACAAAGTGGACAACTCCGAAGAAGCAGTTGACATTTCAGGAAATCAGTTTTTTTTTACGAAGTCCAACCGAAAGGTTGGTTAGGTGGTTAAGAGTTTTTGTCCACTTAAATTATTAGGATTGGGTAGTGGGAGCGAGGTAAAAGGCCATGAAGAGCCTATAAATATGTAATGGGATGGTATTTTTGGGGTTAGCTAGTTTTGGGGAACAAGACCATACAATCTTTTGTACTACAATCCATTATGTTGTTTGGGGAATTGTCGAAGTAATCTATAGAGAGTCGCAAGGATGAAGATTGATCTGCAGGTTATGTGCACAAATCTTTTGTAATGAGTTGTTGAGGAGAAGTCTACATGACGTGTGTGTAGACATAAGCGTTCTATTGCTCTGACTCTTTAATAATGAATGCTTTTGTGGGTTTTTCCCATCTTGGGTTTCCACATTAAAATATATGGTGTCAAATGTGTATGATATGTTTGTTCTTTGTTCTTAGTTACCAATGCATCAATCAATAATTAGATGTAATGAATGAATCATATCTATGATGTTTTATTCATGGTTAGATGTTGTAGTTGGTTGAAATGATCATCGTCAAAGTGATGCATCTATCGAAGACCTAAACTTGTCGGAGTTGTATTTGTTGTAATATGGCATTGTTCCCCTTCCTTTCTACAGGAACTTGGTTCCTGGAGTCACCATAGGTGCCTCAGGTGAGACTTCATCTGCTCTGTAAGTGTTGCGGAAAAGGTTGAACCCCTTTCGAGTCGGTACCTTAGGATTTTGTTGGTATGTTAGTGTGCAGAAACGGGTCGAGGTAAGGTTGTGCTAAGGTTTGGATGCCCTCGATTTATAATAAGTGATTAGGGTACTCACTTTGTCAATAAAACTATTGAGCCACTTATAGAAGAATTTCAAATTTATCATAGGAAAAGTACACCCTATCATCCACAGGTGATTGGGACTATCAAAGCCTTTAATAAGATTATCAAGCATGATTTGACTAAGGTTTGAAAAGTGAACCGCGGGGATTGGGACTTAAAAATCCCTACGGTATTGTGGGCTTATCGAACAAGATGCAATAAATTGACAGGTCAAACACCATTCAGGTTGGTTTATGGGAAATAATCTATTATGCCTATGGATTACAATGTACAAAGTTTAAAAATTATTTCCTTCATCGATATGTATGATACTGGTGCTATTGAGGAAAGGTTGTCATAATTACTCCAATTAAAAGAAAATTGATTCATTGTGGGATTCCAACAACAAGTCCAAAAAGAAAGAGAGAAATCTTGACATGATCGCCATATCACAAGGAAGCAATTCCAGTGAGGGTAGCTAGTTCTCCTCTACGACAACAAGTTTTTCAAACATCCTAGTAATATTTGAACACATTGGTTAGGTCCTTATGTTATCAATTATGTCACTGAAAGAGGCACAATTCAGTTACAGAAGTTAAACGGTGAGCCTCTGAAAGGACTAATTAATAGGGGGCAACTAAAACCTTTACGGACATGCATGCATTCCTCCACTGAATTTGTAAATATGCATACAAAAAAAATGGGAACCCCACCTTTTTCTTGTGTCAAAGCTTTGTTCATATGTAAAAGTTTTTTGTGGTGTCTAGGATAAGGTAACTCCTTATCGAGATCTTTCTTTGCCACAATAAGTCACGGTGCTAATACTTGTGTCAAGGTAGATACCTGAACTGTCGAAGTTAGTATCCTATCAAACTTGACACTATGTCAAGGTTGGAACTTGTTGCAGTCGATCCTTGTCCAAGTTGAAATCCCATCAAATCTGTAGTTAATGCACCTCAATTACTAGTTTTAAGGAGGCTAGTGACGACGTTAGTGGGAGCCTGTCATAAATGCCTAAAAATACTTGAGTGTGTGAACAAATTGGTCACCAACCTCGTAATCATTTCCAGGATCTGGTCGTATTCATTGAACATTCGATTGGACAAGCAAGGTGCATGTGACAATCAATTAAAAAAGCATGCTTCCCACCAAGTCGAAATTTATTGTGTTAAGATTCTAAATATTGTTGAGCAAGCCAATGTTCCCGAATTCGCTTCAAGTTGAATTCATACAGTGAATTACAAATATGGAGATCGATCTTACTAGCACCAGTGAACTCCAAGGATATGCTGAAAAGGTGGGTGTGCAACAATATGTCCCAATTGTTAAAGAACATGCAAAAGTGGTTTCATCTTAGATTCTAGTCAATCCAACGAGGAAAAGAACTACAAACCACCAAGGGAATCCATAGGAACGCATGAAGGGCGGACATGATGCTTAGGCCTATGGATCTAGGTATACGACGTTGTTTACTGTGTACATTCCAACAAGGAAAATGGATGCACCCCATGTATGAATCACAAATAATGCTAAGTATTAGTTTGCGACGCTCCCCATTCTGAGGGTTGTTCAGGCGCAGGGAGATATCTTGTCGAATATTCATAAATTATCTTATGTCGATCATGGCCTAAGGAAGTATCCAGAGTTCAAGATGAGGAATTAGATGGAAATTATATGTGTGGTAGAAGGTGCACCAATCGAGTTGGTTCCTATGGATTGGGATCAAGGGTTGCAGAGGTCAAAAATTTTGTCTTTAATATTTTACCACACTTTGGATGCATCGTGGAAGTCAATGCATGTGCAAGAACTTGCTTGTTTGTTTCCATAGCGGTTGTTTATGGCAATATACAAAAGTATATGTTGATGTTGACTTAATTGCTCAGATTGCAGGGCTGCCCCAAGTTGGTGTGGACCCTGCGCAGTTCTTTTTCGGTAAAGAGAAGGATAATTACTTAGCCACTAGAATAAAGGAAAAATATAATCTATCAAGGAACAAGAGGGGATTTAGCATAACCTCCATCAACGACTAGGTTGTCTGATTTGAAGCGAATGAATTGGCAATCAAAGTATTGAGAAAAATGTAGTTGAACCAAGTAACTGCTTCAGTTATAGTTGCGGTCGAGCAGTGTGCTATATGCGTGCAAATGAATTGGGAGACCTTTTTACTGAATGAACACCTCAATGACTGTGTCAACACCCAGGAAAAAGGTAACAATTTCACATACTCCTGGTTACTTATTTTAATTTCATTTGTCGCATGGGCAGAGCCACCAAATTATTAGGGTATGGAGTTGTATGTCTCTTGCTGAGGGGCACAATATGATAATATGTGGTTGAGTGAGAATTAGAGGAGGCAAGAATATAACAATGTCAAGTTTTACATGCATGTGGAGGCACTTTGACACAATATGCTTACGATTCCACAATTAGAGACCTCAACTGTAGCATACTATAGAAATATTCTGAGATTTACAATGGGGCCTCACAGTATCTACATCTAGGCAAGGTGGGGCCCACATAAGCTATGGTTGACTATAGCGTTTAATTTGACAGAGGAGGAGGTTTATGCCATTGTTCAGGAATGGATAGATGAGTGGAAATTCCCTGTTGCAGATGATCAAATCTCGAAAAAAATGTCCCATCCAGAGCAATGGCAAGAAGATATGTTTGAGCCACACCAGAGTACCCTGACACATGAGGGAGTTGAAAACCCACCTAGTTTGCATAATGCCATTGATCAGGAGTCAAGTGCCACACTGACAGATCCAGAACTAGGAGCAATGCGTCAGGCTGTGGAATCAAAGAAAATGGGAAAAAAGAAGCAAAAGGCTAGAAAATGCACCATTGCAATGGGATTAACTGATGACTATGTCAATATGTTATTCAACAAGATGGATAATGTTGCAGAAGAAAAATAAGAAACTGACGTAAGAAATAAATGACGAGATTTTTGGGGGTGTAACTAATCTCCTCGCTACAATGTGTCAAGAAGTCAAAGAAATATAGATCTCAGTTGTTGAGAGAAGATCCAACCAACAGGAGGAAACAAGGCAATCGTAAGCTAGGCCAACTGAAGAACAAACAGAGGTAGTGATCTGAAATTTCAAGATCTTTTTTAACCATTAAATTGCATTTGAATTTGAATGTTAAATACTCATTAAAATATGCTTAACAATAGAAAATTTAAATGCTTTTAAATCATTCACAAAGCACATAAAACATAGAAATGCAAACCATAAATAGAAGACACCGTTGATAACAGAGTTCACCCCTCTTAGGCTACGTCTCCAGGCCACTTCCAATGGGAAGGTTGATCTATTAAGTCTTCAAAATATTACAATTGAGTGTTCTAGGAACACTTCAGAATTCTATCTGTCAGAAGCATAAATAAACAACACCACTGAACGCCTTGCGAAATTTTGAGAAAAAAGAGTATAAACTCGAATATATTTTCCTGAGACCTCCTTTAGCACACAAAATGAGAACACCTTCTTTCCTGACTATACTTTCCCACCTCAAGAACCATGCACATTAATGCCTATACTATCTCGGGATCCATGTCCATATTCTATCTTGGGATCTATGCCCACGTTGTTCTGTACCTACACTCTGGACTCTCCTGTCATACCCTCCCTCTGAACTTCCCAAAGCGTGTTTTTTATAAGGTTAAACATTACAGTTTGGGGTCACAGGCCATGGGGCCATGCATCGATTCGGAGTCCACACCGTCGCTCCAAACTCTTAACAGTATCTTGCCAAATCCAAGTGGGGCTCTTTGGAATGGTGTGTTGGTAGGGCGTGAAGGATATGGGGCAAAAGTCTTGAGGTCAAACCCACGTGCTTCTCCCCATCCCACGCATTGTTATTTATATTGTGGCAATTGTAATATCAACCACGTTATAACATTGGTTTATATGGTTCGATGATTGTTATGACATGGTTTTTTATATTGTGGCAATTGTAATATCAACCACGTTATAGCATTGGTTTATATGGTTCGACGGTTGTTATGATATGGTTTTATAGGATAAGGTTTGAAATATACGGTGGATTATGGTTTGTTACATGGACAATGCATATTACACATGGCGCATGGAATTGTGGCATATTGTGTTATAACATAAGGTTTATATAATATAGTTAAATCACAAGGGGGCCTCGGTGTTGGCCTAGGTAGAGGGATAAGCCCTCCCCCCTTTTTCTATAACAAAACCATATAACTTTAAAACATATATATGCCATATCTTTAGCAAGAAACACATGTAGAGGCTTTTGCTAGTGGGATATTATGAAAACAATAAGGACCAGAAGTTCTAGGGTTCAAATCCCATATAATCTAATCTCTAATGAATATTTTGATACCAATTTGTTTTACTAAATTATATATATTTTTTACTTATTTTAACTTTCATTGTCGAAACTTCAAATATTGACAACTTCTTCATCTGAAGGTTGTTTCACATGAAACGAACTTCATTGGAAAGTTGTTGACAAGCTCTTTCATATTGTAAGACTTTATTTATATTTTGAATACGTTAACTTTGATCGAATTTGAGATGATCCACCTGGATCAGGTAGCATCAACCTCTTCGTCGTGTCGGGTAGTACAATTACTGCCAAAAGCTTTAAATTTTGGGAATATAGAACTGAACGTGTCAGCACATAACCTCAACTTTATTAAACTTAATTTGTCAATATTTCCTTTATTCATGTTGCATAACATTCAACAGAAGGTCGCGAAGGAAATCAAATTATGAGAGCAATCAATGCATGAAATGATGAAGAAGTTTTGAAGTTGCATCACTGCTTTGGGAAAGGAGTCTTCTCGACTCCAGCTAAAAAAGGACCAATTGATCCAAGACAAGCAGAATCTGTAAGAAGCAGTAGAATCTTTCTGTCATGGAGTACTTGAAGTAGTGATTCACGAGGAGATGACTACTAAGGACAAGCTACTGCAACTTGGCGAAGTTATCACCAACTTCCGTAAAAAATTTGAAGATATGGAGGCTAAGTCGGTTCCTAGTACACCCACTAAAGTGACTGAACAATGAAAGACTCAGGTTTAGGGGGTTTCCTAGGATATAAGGAGTTTGAATCCTATAGTGTGAAGGTGTATGAGGAGGTCTCTCATACTTGGGGTGCATTATTAGAATATGCGGGCTACATGATATTACCAACAATCTTAGCGCAACTCAAGACAATATGGAAACCTATGGAGTATGTTGAAGACTCTGTCTCTGGTAGAAAGGATTAAGAAGGATACAGAAAATAAAGCGTCGCAACCAGAAATTAACCAACTCCATGTTCAACAACATAAGAGGATAGAGTAGGTGGAAGCACTTCAAACATGGGCTAAGCAAGTGTCTGAAGTAATTGGTCTGGAGCGTTCATAAATTAAGCAGGCATTGACAATAGCCATGGACAGGAGTGAAGGAAACACCACGTCTGAAATCATCGATGAAGTGACCAAGCTCAAGCAAGACTTTTAGCGACGTGTTAAGGAAGTAAAGAAAGTCTATGAGGATTTTATGTCGAATCTAAACACACCAGTATCACAATCTCTAAGTGGCTCGGGACAAGCCACATTTGAGTGTTGGGGGCTTGTTGGCCCTAGGAAGTTTTGAGAAATTTTGGGTACCAATTATGAACAAATGGTTTTGGTGTTAATGGGGTTGTGGAAAAGTGATGCGATGAAGTGGATAGCTCTAAAGAAGTGGTCGAGATTTCTGAAAATCAGGTTGTTTTGACAAATTCTAACCAAAAGGTTGGTTAGGTTGTTAAAAATGTTTGTCCACTTACATTATTAGGATTAGGTAGTGGGAGCGGGGTAAAAGGCCATGGAGAGCCTATAAATATTTAATGGGGTGGGACTTTTGGGGTTAGCTAGTTTTTGGGAACAATAACATACATGATTTTGTACTAGAAGCCATTGTGCTATTTGGGGAATCATCGAAGAGTAAGATATAGAGAGTAGCATGGATGAATATTTATTTGTATGATGTGTGCATGGATATTTTGTAATGAGTTGTAGAGGAGAAGCCCATAGGTTTTGTGCGCAAACATAAGCATTATGTTGCTATGACTCTAATAATGAATGCTTTTGTGGTTTTTTCCCATCTTGGGTTTTCGCTTTAAAATCTCTAGTATCAAATGTGTATGATGTGTGTGTGTGTGCTATGTTATTTATTACCAATGCATCAATCAATAATTACATGTAATGAATGAATGATATCTATGTTTTTATATTCATGGTTAGATGCCGTAGTTGGTTGAAATGATCTCTGTCAAAGTGAACCATCTATTGAGGAGACTCATCTATCGAAGTGACTATATGTCGAAGACCTAAAGTTGCAGGAGTTGTATTTGTTGCAATGTGGCACTATTCCCCTTCCTTGTTGCAGAAACATAGTTCATGCAGTCCCCATAGGTGCTTCGAGTGAGACTTCATCTACTTTGCAGGTGTTGTGAAAGGGTTGAACCCCTTTCGAGTCAGTACCTTGGGTGTTTGTTGGTATGGTGGTGTGTGGACCTGGGTCGAGGTAAGATTGTGCCAACAAGATATAATAGTTGGAATTTAAGAAAAAGTATTTATTTCCTAGTACAAGCGATGGTGCAATGAAAAATGTGATTACCAATAGCTTTTGTCAATGGTTGTTCCGCATAAGACCTCCTAACCGAATCATTTCTTATTATAATGATCCAATCCCAAGTAACGTTTATCACATAACTATACATGTTGGATTCTTCTAGTTTCCAAGTCACTTCCTCACCATTCCATTTGTGTGTGTTATCTCTTGTTGGTTCTCCTTTACATTGGTGTTTCTGCATGCATCCACAATTATGACTAATGTAGGTGTCCATTTCAGTGCCTTTCAACACTCAAGTGGCTTTGTGGTATTTCTATGAACAACCCTATGTTAGAACAACTTTGAAATACAACCAAGCAACAAAGTGTATGACTAATGGAGGTGTCCATTTCAATGCCTATCAACACTCGAGTGGCTTGGTGAGATTTATGTGGACAACCCTATGTTAGAGAAACTTTGAAATGTGAACAATCTTTTAATTGCATTATTGCAATTCCAGAAAACATCAATAATTGTAAACCAACACTTTTTTAAATAAATAAATATTGAAGTTGAACCTTGATCTCGATCTAAGCTCTAGATGCATATCTTGTAGTTATATTTGTGGAAGCAAAGATATAGTAGTAATTGAAGGATTACAATTTACTAATGTCTTTATGTGTCCCTTCTTTTCTTATGAAGTAGTTCTCTCCTCATTGTATTTTTTTCATTTTTGTGCAATGGGATTATAGGAGCACATTGAAACTCTCAAGTTTTATTATGAGATCATTAAAAAAAAAAAACTAGTCCTTATTGTTTTTTATGAAATTTTTGTGCAATGAGAGACAGGAGGACATTAAAATTCACAAGTTTGAATATGATATCATTACAAAAAATTTAACTACTTAATTTTACTTTTTCAGATGTTACAACAAATATAACATAAGCAAAAAACCATATACATATACATGCGCACGCGCGCGCACGCACACACACACACAATTTCACTGGCTCGTTATTTTTATCCCTAGAAACAATTTCATGCAACCCTCCCTCTCAACTAAATAATAAGGTCTTAAAGATACCCGTGACTTTCATAAAAGTAGTAGCAATAGCTCACTCTTTGTTTCTATGCCAATAAGGGATCACCTCTTGGTCGTGACAAAGAAGGAGATGGTTCTAGATCAATGAGAAATACATAATGGTGACAGTTCATCTATCATGTGTAGCGGGCGCAATATTGTCGGAGGAAAAGATGGTTATATATGATGAGCTATTGTCTCCTTTGTTTTCTACACTGTAAGGTGGTAGGGGAAAAACACATCCATTGGATTATTGATAGACATGTATTTTCCCCAAAGTGACATGTTCTTTAATGAAATAGACAACTCACATTTGGTATTCATAATTCATAGCATACTTAGGATCTCAAAGTGTGAGGATATCTAAATCGGCAATAATATTTATTATGGTAATGGAGTAGCAAGTCTAGAATGGTGTAACAAATTCCTCCAAAATTAAGTAAGCTCTTCGGTGAAAAAGGAAACATACTTTGGTCTTTATAAACAATATAGAATCTGAAGGTGTGAAGGTCTACCACAAAGTTTACAAGAAGTCAAACATGAAAAAATGAAGTGTTTTTAAATTCAAACTCCCTCGGTTATATATCTTAGATATATCATACACTTTCCCAGTTTACATATTTTGTTCACTTTCCACATTTACCCTTTTTTGCACTTCCGTGAACTTCATGATTTACACTTCTCATGTTCTCTTTTAAGTACATCACTTCCACTTTGCCTCATTATTATGGAAATATTTTTACTCCATCAAATGCAATTGCTAGTTAACAATTTTTTGATAATGAGTATTGTTCTTTCTTATAAGAAAACTTGTTGTTTTATGCCTACTCCCCTCATTTTTTATGGGACAACCTTCTCTTTGAAGTGTAAAACCTAAAACCTACTAAATTATCCATTATTATGTCATGAAAATATAAGTTGCATGGCGTAACCATGCAAACAATATTCTTATTTGTTGGCATGTCTTGGCGACGTATGCGACCCCTCAAACTTTTTTTTCCTTTTATAACTCTTTTTTTTCATACAGGAACAAACAACTCTTTATTATAGAAGAAAGTTGCATCAGAGCTACAAACATCACATTTAGTAAAGAGAGTTTCTCTAACATCTCTTCCCAGCCAAGTCTCACAAAAATTTAACTTCTAAGAACAAAAAACCTTCTGCCCTTCCACAAACTTAACAACCATTTTTTTCAACTACATGTACTAACATATCAACATAAAACAATAACTTAAAGATAAATTGTTTAAGGGGATAACTTAGACCAAAAATAACAAAGACTATTTCCAAAGAACTCAGCGCTAATAGATTCTCAAGAATTCTGATTCTATCTTTCTTCCATCTCTAAATTCTTCACAAGAAATTTTTCCACCCATGATTCCAATGACTCTCTTAGATAAGCTATCGAATTTTTCATTAAATTCCCTATAAATATGTCAAAAAGATATCTACTGGAAGTCACAAATCAAAACTCTCAGCCTTCTCAACCAGTGTTCCAACTCCAGAGAATGAATTTGATGAACTTCATTTTCCTAGTCGACAGTAGCTTTAGAATCCCCCATCACCTATAAAGCAAAAATATTTTTCTTCTGTGCAAACCATAAAAGACCCCAGAGAGCTAAAATCTCAACCTTTGTGTTTGTACCTTTTCCAACTCTCATCCTTAATAAATATTTGAGGTTCAAATGCCTTACGCATTAAAATATTCAAAAGTTTTAGATGTGAGCATATTAATAAAAATTCTTTGGGATAAAGAGACAGTTTATAGTTTTTTTAAAGTTATGATTTTTTTTTTGGTAAAATTATATTATTTATATAAAAATGGATTTTTAAAATTAAGCATTGGAATTATCATGTGGAGGGTTTTTTTATCCTATAAACAAGCGGTTTTATATATTAATATAATGTTTGGTTAGGTTGTGACCTTAAATTAAACCATTATTATTATTAAATAAAAAATTATAAGATTGAGAATTTTTTTTTAACTTTGCAGGATTGGATGGGTCTCCTAGAGAAATGCAACAAGCTTACTGAAGAATTGAGGAAGCATATCAAGAAGATGAATGCAAAGGACATTCCCTTAACAATCCTTTGGAGTACTAGACAAGATTCCAAGAAATCCTAGTTGTGGATGACTTGTTAGACGCACTACACAAGGAAACACTAGCAAGAAAGAAGGCCTTAAGAGAGTTTGAACCCATAGTGCAATTGGAGTATATAAAGCCTCAATAATTAGACTTTGTTTCCAATTCAAAGTGCCAGGTTGTTTCATACACTTATTCCATGTCAATTGATAATGAGAAGGCCGTTGGGAAGTTGTGGGAAGATGAAAGGTTAAGGGTGTGTTGCATGGGAGCATCGAGGTTAGTGCATAAAAGTGACATAGCACAAGGAAGTGTGAGAAAAATAAACTATAAATGACAAGTTAAGAAATGTATTTAATAGTTTCCTTAGCCAGTGGATTGGCACTTTCAACCTTAACCTTTTGTAACTGGATTTACACAATCAACTTTGACCACTGTAACTTATGCAAAAGTCCCTTAGGGTTATTGAGAACTTTATTGGTTGTTGATGTTGTTGTGGGTGCTATTGTTGTTGACTCGGTCATTGAAGGATGAGGGCATTCATTTGTTATTACATGGAATACCCCTAATGTAAGATATGATGATGTCTAAATAAATATTTATTTTTGCCCCTTTTCAAAAATATTTCTTTATGCCTTTATGGATGCTATATGGTTATATTTTAGGTGATTTATCCATTTTTAAATCATGATTAGTGTGTGGTTGTTTAGATATGTTGTGATGGTTTACTTTCATAGTTTATATGCTTAGATTATACTCGCAATTATATATTGACTACATGTTAGTAGTTTAATCATAATGGAGTTGTGGAAATCCCATTGAACCTCGCTTAATCTTTAAACTCTTAACTGTACTTTGGGTGAGACTTCTTTGTTTTGGGAATATTGAATATGGAAATGCATCTACACTAGAACAAAGCTTTAATTGATACCATATGAGAACCCCAGCCTCTATCAAACGATAAAACCGATACAGAAACATGGGTGGTGAAGTGAATTTAATTTATTTGAATGGTAAATAGATTTTTGGTGAGTGAGTTTTATGTTTTGATGATGGTGATGATGATGATGCTACTCTATTGAGAGCAACATTGATCTATCGAACATCAATAAACACAAAATAAATATTTTATTTTCTTATGTTGTTTGCAAGTTCTAATATGACATCCATTAAACTAAATTCACTAAATGTTAAACCCAATCCAACCTATTAAAATGCATTGAAGAGTCATGCCAAATTCACTTGAGGTTTACACCTAGTTATCAAAGGTGATGCCAAATTTGCCTAAGATTTATGCCTAATTCTTCCAAATTTCAAACACTAAGAGAAATCAAATTCTTGATTGTGTAAACTTTAATGTAACTCTCACACTCTAAAAAAATTTAAGAGTTCCAAGAATTGTATCCTTATTGATGCCTAATAAATTTAGAGTTAAAATAGAATTAAATTGTTTTTCATTTTATTTTATTTTTCATAAATTAACAATAATATTACAAATTCACCTAAACAATAGACTATATATTTTGGTGCAATTTTCTTAAAATTTACAGTAACATTCTCTTACAAGATATATTCTTTTCAAATTTCTCCAAATTTACATATAAGTAATTCCAAATTTGTAAAATTTTAAATTTTATTTCATTTTTAAAATATGAATTAAATCTATCAAAATTCATTTATTACTTTGTTAATTATGATGTCTCATATATACTTTAAATTTATTAAAACATATAAATTTTATATAAATATGTATAATTATTTACTAATGTAGATGCATATTTATTTTCAATGTATTAAACATAGAAAAATATCTTGAAATTTTTTTATTTCCATTCTTTTTTGGGCAACAATTTAGATTTTAAAAAATCCTCAAACCACACATTTTTTAACAAATTTCAAGCTTTTGAATGGCCAATCGTATAATTTTTTAAGATAAAGCTAAGTTGACATTAAAGAAGAGGGCAAGGAGATTAAATCAAAAGGGATTACGTGGGGCCATGGAACAATGATTACTTTATTGTTCCAAAATGATAGATGATCTTTGGAGATATTTCATGGCAAACATGAAATATATCCTATTGGCCTCTTCTTTTCTACTTTATGCGAATGAGCCTCCCTCCCTCCCTGTCTTTATGTATTTTATGTGTTAAGTTGCAGCACTGGTGTCCCATTCAATGTCTTCAAAGTGCTTCCCCAAAGAATAATATGATTTGCTTGTGGAGTGCATCACACGCATCTAACTCTCAGAAGAAGAAAAAAAAAAAGGTACTTTTTGTAATAACTTCAACTATTCCAATATGATAATGAATATCTAACCACAAGTTACATGCCATGCTATGTAATCACAAATACATGCATATTTGTTACATGATTATTTGAGCAGGTAAACATAGATGGGGTTGTTTCCTTTCCTCAAACAATTAGCACACAAATCATTATATACTTATTTTTATTAATTTTATATGAAAATACAAAATTAATAACAATTTTTTTAATTGAGCTCAAAATAAATAGTGGGATACATATTGTTACAACCGAGTAATGCATTCAACGTTCAATAGTTCATCATATGAGGTTTTTTTTATAGATATCATTCACTAACTCTATTTGAGGTTCTGAAACTCTACCTCATAACACTTTAACCTAACAAACACATTCACTAACTCTATTTGAGGGTCTTGAACCTCTACCTCATAACACTTTAACCTAACAAACACTCAATGGAAAAAACTATTTCATTTGTGTAACAACTTTCTAAAATACACACATAGATAAATGAGGTTATAAGTAGAAATCAAGAGCATTACAAGGCCCTTCACTATCGTCATATATTACCAAATTCATTCAATATTGGTGATCAAATATGGATGCATCTATATAAGCAATGCTTTTTAGGAAAGAAACATCACAAACTCCACTAGATTTGCTCTGACCCATACATAATCTTAAAAAATATAGGCATCAAAACACCTTCCAATGGATACATACATAATCTTGAAGAAGATGGGCATCAAAACACCTTCTAATTGGATTTTCCTCCACAACTTAGCATTCACCCCATCGTTAATGTTAATCAAATCAAGTTATATGAACCATCCTAACTTGAAGAGGAGATCCTCTGAGTATTCATTTGCTTATTCTGAATCCCTGCAGTGTTTACCAGCTAAGCATAGTCACGTCATTACCTCTTTGTTGTAGATAGCACTCTGTGTGAAGCAAAATATTGAGAGATTAAGTCTCATCATCACATTATCTTCATACATGCATCCAAACCCTAAGATTCATTCCACCACAACCTATGATTGCATTTGAACACTGCATATTCAAATTCCGACATGGTATCTTAGCGCACAAATACATTTATGCTAAATGCGTCATGACATATGTTTTGCAAGCATGAGTTCTACTTACGAAATAGTGTTGATTCCTCATTCATTGCCTGATCTATAGATTGATCTAATATATCTTTGAAAGTCTCAAACTCCAATCATGCTCTCATACTCACCTTGCGAGCATGAATGAGATTGGATAGTGGAGTTATCATGCATGAAATTGGAGTTTGTTGGTGAATATTGAACATGGACTATATGTTGGATCTTCACTCGCCTCTCTTAATAAACCCTAATCCTTGAAAAAAACATGGTATTCCTGTGCATGGAGGAGTTGAATACACCTACCCGTGGAGGTTTACTGGTCATGTGGAGGAGTTGAAAACCCTAATCTGTCACGCCCTTCACTTTTGCGACGATCACACCCATCACTTTTGGGAGCTATTTGATTATGATTTGTGCATTTGAACAATTGAAGGGAGATGTGCATATACTTCTGTGAAGACTATGTGATAGAAGCTGAGGGGCATTCTTAGAGGCCTTGATGGAAGAAGCCTGGGTGTCCATGATGATCAATGTTTTTTTTTATGCACATTGTTTTGGAAAAGATCTTGGCCGAGAATATAGACCTGCAAGACTATCATTTTTTTGTACTATCTCTCTATTAGATTGAATCCATAATTGCAGAAATTATTGTCTTGTAGACTGCTAAAGAGACTAGCAGTGTGTAAAACATGCATTCTTAGAGAAGATGCAGAAGAAGGACTACAAGAGGAAGGGGTGGTGGTGAGAAACTTCATGTTCATTGTGCCGTTGCAGCGGGGATGGACACTATGAAAAAACATGCGGAATTCTAAGGGAGAAGATCACAGAAAAGAAGTGGAAAGAAGCACGAAAGAAAGTTGTTGATGTGGGTAAACCTCTTAAATATTCTCATTTTGTTGTTGCACAACATAATATTGGCATAAATGAAGTTTTATTCAATACTTCATTTGCATCTTGGAGGGATCCATGATTGCTAGACACAGGTGCAACGTGCCACATGACATTCATAAATGATTTTTTTGAAGAATTGGATGGCAATATAGATGGTGTAGTGTGTTTTGTAGATACGTCTAGCCTCAAACCCGAGGGAATTGGCTCCATCAGGATCATAGTGCCTTGATTCCATGGTTTATGTTGCATAATGTTCTCTATCTTCCATAGTTACAGAGAATCTTATTGTCCCTAGTGCACATTCGATAGAAACTCCATTCCATCCACATGTACGATGGGATAGTAAATATAAGTAGGAACTCTGACAACTAGGTCATCTTGACAGGATGTGAAGATAGGAAGTTATTGAAGCTGAAAGGAACATCTGCAAGAGCTGAGAATTTTTCTTGCCTCTCTCATCATGAAGAAGGTACATTGTCTTCTAGTGTTTTATGGCATGATAGATATGATAACATAAACTATGATAGTCTTTGATTGTTGAAGAATAATGATGTTTATGATTTTCCCACCATTCCAAAGAAGTTGGCACATCGTGATGCTTGTATTCTTGGAAAATATAGTAAGCAACCTTCCCATGATTCCAATTTCAAAGCATGTAGAAAACTAGAGATGATTCACTCGTGACCCTATGCCTTCTATTTTTGAAAATAGTAACAACTATATCATCAATTTTATTGGTGATTACACCAGGATGTGTTGGTTATATTTGTTGAAAGATAAATATCAAGCATTTGAAACTCTTAATAACTTCCATGTATGGATTGAAAATGAAACACAATTGCAGATTGGTTCCCTTCGTACTGATAATGGAGGAGAACATACATCAAATGAATTTGATGCCAATCTTATCCAAAATGGGATTAGGAATCAAACCCAATTTCCATACAATCCTCAACAACACGGTGTAGCAGAAAAAATGAACATGAATTTTTTGAATATGGTTTGATCCATGATGTTTTTTAAGAATGTAAAGTTGATGTTTTGGACTAATGTAGTTATGTGTGTAGTTTACTTAAGAACCAAAAGTATGTCTCATTCTCTTGCAAACAAAACTCCATACAAAATGTGGTATGGTTGGTTTCCTTTGGTGAGACATCTTAGAATATCTGGTTCCAATTGTTATGCCTTAATTCCAAGGGAACAAACTCGGTGCAACGAGTCAGAAGTGCATATTTTTAGGGTACTTAAACACCACCAAAGAATTTCGTCTTTACGATGAGGAAAACAAAAATTTTGTTTCCTTCTAGAGATGACATTTTTCTTGAGATGAATAAAAATGACANGGGGATCAATCTTTGGAATCTCCTTTTGTAGCACCATCACTCCCTCATAAATAAGTTCCTTCCACTTTACCAAAATAGGAGGATCAACTAGATGATGTGATTGACAGAATTGGATGATTGAATCTTGAATAAGATGAAGCACCACCAACTAAGCAACCTGGAGCTTCACAGAAAGTTCTGAAATGGGTCACAAAGACACTTGAGAGTGTCCATCATGATTAAGTCAAACATACAAGAACAAAAAGTTCCACCAGATAAGATGATGGAGGAGATGCATATAATTCAAATTCAGGTGATGTATAAGTCTATATGCATGTTTCATATGATTGTGAATTGAATTCATCTATTAAGCTTGAACCAAATTCCTTTAAAGAAGTTGTTTCTCATGATGAATGGGAAAAATCCATGCAAAATGAGTATGATGCTCTCATTTATAAACAAACTTGGAAGTTGGTGGACCCTCCATTTGGAACTAAACCAATTGGCTGCAAGTGGGTCTACAAGAACAAGTATATATCAGATGGCTAACTTGACAAGTACAAGGAAAGGCTTGTGGAGAAATGTTATGCACGGAAGGATGGCATTGACTATGAAGAGGATTTATCCCCCACAACAACATGGGATACCATTTGCACCTTACTGTCTTCGAGCGCACATAATGGGTGGAATGTTCATCAAATTGATGTCAAGTCCGCTTTCTTAAATGGAGACCTGAAAGAGAATGTCTTCATGTCTCAGCCAGAAAGATTTGTTGTGGAAGGGAAAGAATGAAAGGTATGAAAACTCATTAAGTCATTGTATGGCTTGAAACAAGCACCTCACACATGACAGTGTGGAAATCTAGTCGAGCACCTTCTGGAGTTAAATTCCAAACATTTTAATCTTGATGATGCAACATTGCTTGTAAAGAAAGTTGGAATCAAGTGTACATCTTGTGGTGTATGTAGACTATTTTTTATGATAAGGAATAACGAAATCCATATTGCATCCATAAATAATGAATTAAAGAAGGTATTTGAGATGACAAATTTTAGACATCTTCATAACTACTTGGGAATTTAAGTAACTCAAAATCCTATCTACATATTCATTTCCCATAAGAAATACAATGGAGAATTGTTGAACAAGTTCGGCATGACAGAATGTAATCCTCTCTCCACTCCAATGAAACAAAACTTGAAGCTCACATCAAAAGAAGGTAATGAATTTGAGGATGAAACTAAGTACAGACAACTTCTGGGAAGCCTTATCTACCTTACCACCACCAGAATAGATATTTCATCTCTTGTTAGGATCCTTTCAAGGTTCGTGCAAAAACCTTGTGAAGGAGACTAGTCTGCTGCCAAAAGAGTTCTAAGATACTGGAAGGAGTCTCAAAAATTTGGCCTCAAATTTTCGAAAGTGGGTGACTTAAAACTTATTGGGTATTCTGATTCAAAATTTGATAGTAACAAAGATACGAGAGTGTCTAGTTCAGACTACCTCATTGATCCAGAAACACCAGGATCTTTATAGTTAATTGATAGCAAGAAAATAAAATGTGAACTGTGCCAAATGTTGAATTAATGAAGTGAATAAAAATGTTGAATTGACAAGACATAAAAAGATTAAGGAGAACGCTTCAATAGAGAATTGGAACCACAAAATTGAAGATAGGAATTTGATAACAGAGTTCAACAAAATTCCTACGTCTCTGAGTCCACTTTCAGTGCGATCGATCGATTATTTCTTCAAATGAAAAGGTTACAATGAACTTGAGAATTTACAGAGACAAGATTGTGCTTAAGAACAACAATTTACTTAATGTGATACCTCAAGCATTCATGTGCAACGTGACTTCCTCAATCATGGGAACCATAAGCCATCTACAGTTTGAATGAAACTCTGACCAATGCTCTCTCTATATATCTATGTCTGATCTTCTTGTTCTGCTCGTCTTCTCCTCTCTTCTTGTTCTGACCAACGTTGTTTGCAATTGTTAAATAGAACAAATTAATAGGTAGAGATCCATGGATAAAGTTCCCAACATGGAACAAAATCAATCTCAATGTCCAAGATAACATGAAGGACAGAATCCTTATGCAAATCAGGAGTAAAATGGCACGAATAGTGGATCAAATCCAAATATCCTTGTCCAAAAATATCTGCAAACCTGGAAAAACCAAATCTGTAGTTGAAATCCCCATAATAAAATGGAATCATTGATCAAATATGTTGTCGATCAATATGGACTATTGATCTACAATGTCACGATGTCAATTTCCTTGTCGTCAATTGTCCACTACTAAACTGCAAGGGCACCAACCGATATGTTGTCAACTCCGATTGGCTAACACCAGGGATTGGTATTCGGTGATGTTGAATCCACAACCAAAATGATGTTGAGCCCTGACTCCTGACTTTTCCATTGTTCTATCATTTAGGAGTCGACAGTTGACCCAAAAAACACCACAGTGCCATGTATACCTATCGACTTTTTGCTCCTGATTATCCAATGTCCAGGGTCGGGAGTCGACGTTTCCAACAAACTATCAACCAACCCACCCACTAACTCCCGACGCCTGACTGCTCCAATGCCAAAACTTCAAAGTGTTGTAACTTAGTCATTTGAAGTCCAAATTTGACAAAAAATGGCATCGTCAGAAAGCTCTCAATGAGCACTATGCCAATGCAACCTTACCTTAAGCAATTGAATAAGATAAAAATCGATCAAATGGGATATCCTCCTAAATCACTCATGAAATAATGTCTCTTGGACATCATGCAAACAATCAGTTCCACCAAACTCCAAAATAGAGGCATAATATGTGGCTACTGCAGAAGCAACAAAGGAGATTGTGTGGCTTAGGATAATACTTGAAGATTTCAGAGAGAAATAATAAAACTCCACTTCCCTAATGATCGAAATTACTTCTGCAATCAAGTTGGCTAAGAATCCCAGATTCCATGTTTGAACCAAGCACATCAACATGAAGTACCATTTGATTCAATAACATGAATTGGCCAAGATAGTTCATTTGAGACATTGTTCCACGAATGAGAAATTTGTTGAGATGTTCACCAAAGTGATTGGAAGAGAAAATCCTGAAAAGTTTAGAAATATGCTTGGACTCCTGGACACCCCTTCAGATTAAGGGGGGAATGTTAGAAGCCTAATCTTTAAGGATTATGGTTCCATGTAAATAATTTTTTAGTTTTTTAAAGAGAAGCTGAAAAGTCTTCAAGAACTCCAACATACCTCTTAGAAGATGAAGTTCAAAGGTCCTTTGCCTATTGTTTAAATAAAGGAGTTGAGCTAAATAAAAATCAGTTTAGGAGTTATTTACCTATAGATTTTAATTAAAATGAAATTCCCTCGAACTCATGACGATTGAGACAGGTGGATTATTTTTAACCTCCAATGTTACTTACCTTTATTCCTGAAAGTTGCACTTTTATTTAGTCACTCGGGAAACCTGGCGCTAAATCTGGTATTAAACTTGGTGCTAAATCATTTGCTAAATCTGGTGCTAAATCTGGTTCTAAATCTAGCGCTAAGCTAAACCAGGCTCTAAATATGATGCTAAATATGGCTATAAATATGACATTAAACTTGACACTAAGTCTTGCACGAAATATAATGTCAACTTTTCATAAAAATACAAAAAACATCACTTAAAAAGTAAAAAAAATAGTAATAACAAAGTTTTGTTGTAATGCAATATACCATTAAAAAAATGCATAAAAGATAACTATGCTAGATAAAACTCCCAACACCCCCATTATCACATCCTTGATTATAGAGACAAATAACATAAATAATTGTATTTCCTTGTATCTTGGAGGCTACCATTTATCTATTTTCTTTCCATTATTATGATATCATCTAGTGATTAAGGATGAAACTATATCGTTTTGTTTCATTAAGACATACTCACACTTTTTCAAATTATGGACATGGTATTTTTTTTTTACCAAAACGATTAATTTTTTTTTATTGATAAAGAATAGATTGGGTTTTCACCCAATTACATATTGTTCCAAAAAATCAGATCCTTACATCAAAAACATCTTGTATCAAGGAAAACGATGCAGTAAGCAAGGTCCTTCATTCATCCTCACCAGTATTGAAGGAAGAAGGCAACCCTGATTTGCTTTGAAGTTTTCCAGCTTATTCAAATCATGAAGAGTGTGATAAGAGGTCACTGAATCACAATCTATCAAAATAAAATGCAGCCTTTGCATGATCACATTCAGACTGAGGCTATTGAACAATGAATTAGAATTTAAAATTTTAATGATGATTTCAGAATCTCCAAATATTTGCAAGTTTTTATGTCTCGCTTCCTTTGACAGTTGACAAGCATTTAGAAGTGCAAATAATCCTGCCTGGTTATTTGTAAGGTGTCCTACTCCCAAACTGAAACTTGTTTCTAAATTTCCGCCTGGATAGAAAATCAAGCCCCCTGCCCCGGCTTTCCTTTTGACGCTCCGTCAAAGAAGATTGAGACTTTATTTTTGGTTTGCCACCATTTTGAAGATTCATTTTTCTGAAAGTCTGACCTGCCAAAATGGTTTAATAACAAGCCTGCTTGATCTCATATGGATTTTATCCATTTGCTTCGATCCGAGCCATTTGTATTCAGCTTCTAATTTGGTTCCATCAATTTGATGAGATCCTATTGCTTCCAAAAGAAATGCCTTAGCTTTTGAAGCTACATTTTCTAGTTTCGGAATTTTGTTGTTAAAGATCAAGTCATTTCTATCCAACCATAGTTTCCACCAAATGAATTGTGGAATGGATTGCCAGCTTTTTCTCCAAGCATGACTGGAAGGAAGGGTACCCGGATACCTTGACCGCCAATTTTTACAAAGAGTGACAGGTTCAACATTTAAAGGATCATAAGAATAAGGCAGTCTACTCAAAACAATTGCCCAGACTTTTTGAGAAAAAGAGCATTCAACAAAAATATGAGTTGAAGACTCAGTAGCTTGTTGACAGAAACAACATTTGAATGGTCCTGAGAAACCTCTTTTTAACAAGTTTTCTCCATTTGATAATTTCTGATGCATAAGAGTCCAGATGAAGAAGTTGATTTTTGGAATGCTAGGAAGATTCCATACCATTTTCCAAAATGCTGCATTGTGGGAGAAAGAGGAGGTTGTAGAATAGATCTGCGTTGAAGCCTGCAAATGTTTGAAACAGTTAGCAGCAGAGTAAAACCCACAATTTCCCTAGCCCCACGTGTCTTTGCATGTGCTGTGAATTGGAGCCATGCCATCCAACTTGTCTAGCAATGATTTCTGGTGAGCAAAGGAATTTGGAAGGTCACATTCTGAAATATTGGGGAGAGGCCACGCATTCTAGTTTCCTTTTGCATCCCATAAACATATATCAAAAAGTCTGTGAATTCCTTAATTAATCAGCCAACGCATTATCTCTTTAAGAGAATTATCAGAGTTTAAGGGAGAAAAACCATTAATTTTGTCATCCCACAACAGGGTTTGTCTGCCATTGCCTGGGATTCGATAAAGATGTTGTACAAAAAATTCAAGACTTTTCTTGCATTGATTCCAGGTAAAAGAACCTTTGGGGGTTTTTTCCATTTGTAAATTTCTTAAATTTCCTCCATGAAGGTATCTTTTCCAGAAAATATGACTCACCGGATGGTTTTTTGTTAGAAAACAACTGCCATAGCAATTTTCTTCCCATTACTAAATTAGACATTCCAGGGTCTTTGATTTGCAATCCTCCTTCAAGTATAGGTATTTTTACAGTTTCCCATTTAACCAGATGCATTTGGTTCTGATTTCTTTTGCCACCTCTCCAGAGGAAGTCTCTGATTAGTTTGGATATATGTTCCATAATTTCTTTTGGTGCCAGGAGAAGAGAAGATTGGTAAATAGGAAGAGATGAGAGTATTGACTTGATCAATATAACATTTCCTTCCTTCGTAAGCCAATGACCATCCCATGAAACACTATTTGCTTGAATCCTGCTAATGATTTCTTACTAAAGAGAAGGGTTATTTTGGCCCAAATTTAATGGAATACCCAAGTACTTGACCTTGTCCCAACAAGCATATCCTTCAAAACCTAAAATTTGAGAAAATTTTTCAACTTTTAGTTGATCTACATTCCATCTGAACACTGCACTCTTTCGATTGTTGATGAGTGCCCTTGAAATAATACAGAATTGATGCATAATTTATGAGAAGACCTTTTTCCAATTTTAATGAATCCCCTCCCAAGAGCAAGGTATCATCCGCAAAGAGGGCATGGTTAATAGCCTCAACTTGCACTGCTGAAGTTATTCTCAGAATGATGCCATCATTTTTCCCTACTGTGAGCTTTCTGCTTGAAGAATTGACCATGAGTATGTACAAAAAAGGCGATAGAGGACATCCCTGACGAAGACCCCTGGTATATTGAAAGAAATTTTCTGGTCTACCATTTACTAATGGTGCTATCTAAGGTTTGTTAATGCATGCTTTTATCAAATTTATAAAGGCAGAGCTAAATCCAAAAGAATGGAGAACTAAGTAGAGATAGGAAAGC
The DNA here is from genome assembly GCA_001517045.1 of Pseudotsuga menziesii. NCBI lineage: Eukaryota > Viridiplantae > Streptophyta > Pinopsida > Pinales > Pinaceae > Pseudotsuga > Pseudotsuga menziesii. The sequence goes on along the minus strand of LPNX010672607.1, from coordinate 97,765 downwards.
CTTAACCTCGTAAAAGCATTTGCCATATCGAGTTTGATAAGCATGCCCTTCTCCTTCTGATGAAAACTGGAATGCATAGCTTCCTAGACTTGAATTACATTGTCCATAATATGTCTCCCTTTTGCAAACCCGCCTTGAAGAGGAGAAATAAGTTTCCCAAGTAGAGGTTTAAGTCTGTTGGCTAAAATCTTAGAAAAGATTTTATATGAAGCGTTGCATAGTGAAATAGGTCTGAATCTATCAAAAGAAGAAGGGTTAGCTTCTTTAGGAATTAAAGCAAGAAAAGTGGAATTTGTGCAACCCCCCACTTTAGATTTAACCTGAAATGCTTTAATCATCTAGAGTAAATCTTTCCTGATTACTGTCCAGCAAACTTGGTAAAAATGAAAGGAGAAGCCATAAGGTCCATGGGATTTATCCGACTCCATGGACCAGATAACATCAATAATTTCTTGCTCAGAAAAAGGTTTCAATAACTCATCATTTTCTCTCTTGCTCACCAAGCTAGGAATATTGGATAAAAAATCAGAGGTTAGATCTGAGTCAAAGGAGCCATCATCCCTAAAGAGGTTCTGAGAGTGCATTTCATCCATTTGTTTAATTTGAGAAATTCCTTTAACCGATTCACTAGACGGGGAGGAAATTTCCGAGATATGATTCTGAGAAATTCTGACTCTACACTGCTTGTGGAAAAAAGAGGTATTTCTATCTCTAACTTTTAGCCAAGTACTTCGTGACTTTAATCTCCAGTATTCTTCTTCTCTCCTGAAAGCTTGAAAAGAGTTGAACTGATCTTTTTGCTCTTTTTCTAGCAAGGCAGGAGTAATTTCTGATTCTTCCATTTCCAATTGGATTTTCTCCAATTTTTCCACAACTTCTTTCCTTTCACTGATTGGATTTTTTTGAGTGATTTTAACCCAGTCTTTTAACGCAGCTTTAGTATTTTTGAGTTTCCTTTCCCAAACAAAATTTGGCGATCCAACAATTGGAATTCCCCAAGCCACAGTTACAGTGCTCATAAAACCATCTCTGTCTTTCCATATTGGGTTGAACCGAAATGCAATTAGGCCAAGGTCATCTTCATCTTCAATCTGCAGCAATATTGGCTTATGGTCTGAGGTAATCTTAGGCAAGATGCTGGCGGAAATAACTTTTTTATCTAATAGTAGAGAACTTTGCACCAGAAATCGATCCAATCTGGAAGAGATGTTTGTTGTTCTAGTTCTGTTATTTATCCACGTGAACCTTCCTCTTTTTGGATTGAAGTCTATCATCTCCCACGTTGATATGAGATTATCCACCAATTTCAGCATGGGATCGGTTCCATAAACACCTCCTGATTTTTCCTTAGCATTCATTATAATATTTAGATCACCGACCACGATAATGTTTGAAAAATATTTATCAGCAAGAAAGGCTGCCAACATTCTCCAGCAGTCTCTTTTTTCCTGGTAATTGACAGGCACGTAAAGGTTAAAAAGACAAAACAATTTCTGAGTTGGAGTGTGTCGTAATTTTGAGAAGATCCAATGCTGCGTTGTGTGGGATTGTTCCAAAGTAAAAGCAGTTTCTGTCCATAAGATGGCAATTCCACCAACGACGCCTCTGGCACTCACAACCTTACCTACTTTCGTTTTCCATTTCTTACTTCTTATGGATAGAAGACTATCATCATCGATTTTTGTCTCTTGGAGCAGAAGAACATTTGGTGAGGCCATTCTTATAAGATCATTAACAGCTTCATTTTTCGACAGATTGCCAAGCCCTCTACAATTCCAAGCGACGAAGTTCATTATTTGACGGAAGGGGGTGGGCCTCCTTTTGAAGGTCTAGCCCGTGGATTCCTGCTAACGGACATTTCTATTGTGGGTTGGCTTCCTTGCATCTTAAGACGCTCGGCTTCTTCCTCCCGTACTGATTTATGATATTTTCGCCCTTTTTTGGAAGACCTCTCAAAGGGATCTTCATCTGATGAGACATAATTGTCTATAGGTTACTTTTTTTTTTGCCATTTTTGCATATGTGGGTGAATCACCTTCCACAGGAGAGTTGAGTGGCTCTGCAGTACCTTTGATTTCTTCACCTATCTGATTTTGAGATGGAGGGACTTCTCCTTCTTTAAGCACTGAGAGCACTTGGTCTTCTGGAATGCTCAATACTTCAAAATTGTTTTGAGATGATATTTCCTTCCTTACTGTTCTATTTTCTTTTTGTTTCTGTCTGAAGGGGTTGCTTCCCATCCCCACTTCTCCTCTTTTTCCCTTATCTTTGTTTCCTTGGTTTGTTGAACTAGTTTTTTGAACTTGAGTCCACTGATCTCCCTTTTCTTGGACAACTTCTTCCTCAACTTTTTTCTTACAAGATCTGGAAAAATGCCCATAACCATGACAAATGCACTTAAAGGGAATTTGCTCATAATCTAGCTCTTGCACGTGAGTCCAGTCTGCTACTTTCAGATTAATAGCTTCAAGAATCCCTACCTCCAAGTCCACTTTGACACAAATTTTGGCACAAGTGTATTGAACTCTTCTATCAGCCTTGTTAATGTATTTCCCCAAAGTGTTTCCTATAGCTTCTAGAGATCCTGAATTCCAACAATGGAGAGGAAGATGCAGAAATCTGACCCAAACAGGGACATCAGAAGGGATATCTTGATTCGGATCAAATTCCGGAGTCCACTTGTTCAGGTAGAGCCCTTGAGGACCCATGAAGTATGGCTTGTTTCTAAAGATTAAATCTCTATCAGCTAAGTTTTCAAAAATAAAGAGATAATATCCCTTACCTATCAAATTGATGCATATGCCCTCTGAGATGAGAGGTTTCCAATTCCTTTGTACCCACCCTTTGATTGTCTTGGGGGACGACCAAAGTCCAGTGAACTGGCCAATGAGGCCCCAATCAACAATATTTTGGGTTGTTCGGCATGGTTGATCCACTGGAAGATCTGTCATAGGAATATTGTCAAGCTTCTTAACAAAGGACTGCTGGTTTTGATTGAGTTTCCACTTGCTTCTTGAAGCTGCCAGTCTCCTAAAGGTATTGCAATCTGGGGAAGAGGAGGATCCCCCTCCATCCATCATTACCTCAAAACATAGTCTCAGGAAACTCAAGAGCAGCCACCAAGAACACTTCATAAGGAAAAGGAAACCCTGCAATCAATGAATCAAGCGCAGGACCTCTATAACCCCTGGCAGCTCTGCAATCAATTAAAAGTTCAAGATCAGTGCCTCTAAGTCTAACGTTTCTTTGATACTCCCCACGAAAAGGCAGCAACGCAGACAAAGGAAAGCACACCACTCTCCACCAACAATGATTTGCACAGACCGTCAATGGGTAGAGATCTTGGAAAAATAAGAGACAGGCTCTACTTCCCCAAACTCCAAAACAAAAAGAGCACGTTTGACTCAGAAAAAAAAAGAAAGAATTCAGTGAGGAGTTCAACAAATCCAGACACCAATCCATAGCAATAGAACGCCAAATCCTCCAAAACTCTGTAAAGAGAGTCGAAGAAGCCAATCTTCTTGAACCTGATCTGGCATGAAGAGGCACCATATCCACCACTTCAAACAATACTACTCACCAGTGCAAGGTTCACAACCCGGTGCAATAGTAACCAATGCCAACGACCTCCAAATCAGGCGAGCAAGCACGTGATCCAACCTCCACGTTAAAATACTAAACGTTTCTTGAATCGAAAAAGAGTAGAAGAGCCTCTGAATTTACGAAACATGGCATGCAGACCACAGAGCTACTCCAAACTCAGAGAGCTAGCATTGAGCCTACACAACAAACAAGAAAGTTTGCAAAAAAACGTTGAAAGCTGAGGCCAGGCTGCTGGAAAATTTGAACAAGTTCTTGGAGCAAAAAATCATCCTCTTACGAAGGAGTTTTCAAAATTATGGACATCAAGCATATAGACTAATAATTATTACAGAAGAATCTATTGGAAAGTTTTTGTTTGTTTTTATTTTTATTTTTATTTTTATTTTTATCACTTATTTTAAAAAAAAATATTAAGGTTTTTTATAAATAAAAAAAAATCAAAATATAAAGAATTGAAGATATTTTTTACTGAATTACAAAAAAACATATAATATACACGTTCAAATATATGAACAAATATGCTAGCATATACTTTTAAAAAATAAACTTAAATTTATTAAGTTTTAAAAAGCTTAAAGAAAATCAAAATACAAAGAAAAAGTGAGGATATTAAGGACATGGTATTAGTCAAGCATATAGACTAATAATTATTATAGGAGAATCTATTTGAAGATTTTTTTGGTTGAATTATCTCAAAGTTTTAGAAGTTCATAAATATGAATGTATACAAAACCACTTATTTTTTAAAAGGATATTTAAATTTATTAAATTAAAAAAAAAAAACATAAAAATAAATAAATAAGATATTTTTGGTTGAATCATCTAAAAACATATAATATACAAGTTCATCATATATATGAACAAATACGCTAGCATATACTTTAAAAAAATACTTAAATTTATAAAGTTTTAAAAATATTAAAAAAAATCCAAATAAAAAAAAGGAGGATACAATAAAGGAAAAGAGCAAAGAAATTAAAGCAAAAGGGGTAAGACATACACGAGAAGCGGGTCCACGGAAGGTTTATTACTTTAGAGAATGTGTGAAGAGAGGTCTTAAAAACATTTTGTGGTATATGTGTCGGTAAATTTGTTTAGACATCTTTCTGAATTCTTTGTGATTGAGACTTTCTCATATGCTTTCGGTATTTTATGGGTTAAGCTGCATCAACATTGTCCATTCAATGTTGATCATCGCCATGAAATCTCCACCTTTGAGGAAAACTAAGAATTAAAGTTAGGGAATTACACGGTTCTTCTCACAATATGTGGTCTATCCATTAACCAAGTGTTGAAACGTTAGATGCATGGTCTACATTGAAGTGGGTTGTTGCCTATGCATCAACCAAGTGTTGAAATGTTAGATGCATGGTCTACATTGTAGTAGGTTGTGGTCTATGCATTAACCAAGTGTTGAAATTTTAGAAGCATGTTCTACATTGTAGTAGGTTGTGGTCTATGCATTAACACCTCTATGTGTATCTTTAGGAGTAGTCCGACCCCTTCCCTGTGGAGTAGGCCCTTTCCCTGTGAATAGGCCCCTTTTATAGCCCCTTCAATTAGTCCAGTCGAGTAGCCAAGCCTTAAAATACACTTGTTGTAGTCCACATGCACTCAGAACTATTAGCTGTAATGCAACTCTCCCATTTCAATTATACTCCAAGCATAACAGAATAGAACTAACTGACCAGGGTCGTTGACTCCACTTTCTTTGTTCGGGGAAAGATGCTAAGTGTTGAAATTTTAGAAGCATGTTCTACATTGTAGTAGGTTGTGGTCTATGCATCAAGCTACATCAAATTTATATTCCTAACCTCTCTAATCATTTATCATTATCGAAGAGGTCCATTTGTCCATGTAGGGGCATTTTTGCACCAATAAAACATTACAACACTTCAAAAAATGTATTTTTTTCAATGCAAAGAAATAAGTAAACTACCTCATATGTTGCTATTGATTAGGTTGTCATATCAATATAATCACTTGCAAATTAGGTATTTACTAAGCATTTGAGTTGAACAATAGTTCGCTTACACACAATATTACCAAAATACTTGGAATATTAAATAAGCTATGAATAAGAATATAATTTGAATATTGAATAGATAACAGATTGATCTTTACAATGATAAGGGACCCGTATAAATAGGTCCTCATGGCGACTATTCACTCAAATGAGGTGTCTCTTAATCGCCCTAACTATTAATTATTTAATTATTTAATTATTACTTATTGTGTTCATAACATTGCCTCTCTCTTTGAAAGGCTTTGTCCTCAAAACCTTATAACATTGTCGCATCGTTCCTTGTGACGTCATAGCTGACAAAACATGATTAAACGAGCTTCTAAGTGAATAGCATAACTTCTGGTATGCTAACGTATCAATCCATCCCAAATTGATTTGTTGTTGACTATGGGGATTCCCTACTTATTTGTCGTCAAGAGCTTTGATCACATTAGTACCATTATCTTTCGATGTTTCCCCCTTTTTAGGATATCTATTTTTATGATTGGGGTGTCGATAGAGAATTTTCAAAATGTCATTTTCTTTTACGAATGTTGTCTTTTGAGCATTGATATGAGCTGGAAGTTGTATTTTCATCCCTTGAGGTTTTAATGTTTAGTTCTGTATCTTTTCCAACTTGTTTTCTAACTGCATGTTGTCATTTTGAAACTTCTTAATCAATTCTACTTGTGACTTTCTGTCATCTTCGGACTTCTTAAGTTGTTTCGTAAGATCTTCGTTATGATTTATGATGGAACTATTCCCTTCCTGCTTGTCTAGATGTTTTCCTTCAATGTCTTCTATAGAGTGTTCTGCCTTTCGACTATTTTTCAACTTCTTAATTTTCGTGACTAACATCTTATTATGGTTCTTTAATTTGAAAATTTCTTCGTAATTGTTGGATAATGCTTTATTACTTTTTGTGATCTCTTACTTGTGTGCCTTTTTAGAATCCTCATTTTGTTGTTGAAGAGAATTTATCTGTTGTCGACATTGGTTGATTTATGATTCTTGATCTTCTAATTTCTTTCGTATCCGCGTCAGGTCTTCATCCTTTTCGTTAACAATTTTGTTCAAGCGTATTATTTCTACTTCATAATCTTTTATTTATTTCTTTATATCTTGATTTTTTAATCTCTGATTGAAATCCCTTTCGTCTTTTAATTCCTCGATTTGCACAGACAATTTCTCTATATGATTTTTCTGGTCAGGAATTTTTTGTTCCTTGAACATTTCTTGTATTTTATGTAGTTTAATCGTTACTTCCGATTTTGTATTCATGTCGTGCAAATCTTCAGTGTCTCTTCGATAACGTGTTAACTTTGTTTCTAGTTTTTCTATTTGTAGTCGCAAACCAACTTCCATGGTCTCTGAATTCTTCGATGATAGATAATCGTTCTTATGACTTTGAATTCTTTGATGAGCCTTCAATTGGATTTGACTTCTTTGAAAATTCTTCCTTTTATTTAAACTTTTTCGGCGATAATTTGTCTTCCTTTGACTACTTCTTTACTTTTGACTTAGTTTCTTCTTCAAACGTCTTTGTGGATTGTGTGTAGATTGGGTGATTGGGAAGAAGGAATGTTACCCTCCCCACCCAAGTTCAAACCTTGGGGATTAACTTTTATAACAAATAAATATTAAGCCTTGGGACTCACCCTTAAAATGTATTTTCTTAAAATACGATTTCTCCTTCATTCTATAATTTAATGCTTTTCCATTAACATAAAACTTGCTTTTATTAATGTAATGATTTTTTATAATATAAAAAATAAGTGTGGTTTCATAATACAATGGGTTCTTTTTTCCCTTCTTTTTCTTCTTATCCTTCTTCTTTTTACTTTTTGATTCTATGACTTGCTTATAAAAGCATGTGTGGTTTTTATAAACCTTGTGTTTTTTTTCCTTTTTCTTCTTTTTGTTGTTTTACCTCTTCTATTTTCCTTCTTGGTTAAAGACCACAATTTTAGGGAAACCCTAAAATAATGGTTAAAAAACAAATTTACACAAAGTGTAAATAATGGCCACGGGTCGGATCGCTAAGGAACCCCTATAAATAGGTATTATTATGTATTATGTTCATAACAACATTACCCATTCCTTCTTTGTCTTGGGAGTTTGTTTCCATGGACTTTATTATTATATTTTCCATGACCTTATAGAAGGATGAAACTATCTGTTGGATTTCAAACTCCAATATTATATTGCCTTCAACCTCCATATAGATGGGCATACCAAAGTTGTTATTCGTACACTTGCATATTAAGTATTGACCAAGCATTACAAATTCCTTCTTTGCCTTGGGATTTTGTTTCCATGGACTTTATTTTTAGATTTTCCATGACCATATAGAAGGATGAAACTATCTCTTGGATTGCAAACTCCAATATTCTATCGCCTCCCACCCCTAGATAGATGGACATACAAAATTTGTTAGTCATACATTGGCATAATTTTTCTGCATTTATTATGCCCAAAATAAATAGTGAGATAAGCATTTTTACAACATAACAGTGCACTATTCAAATAAACATTCACCATTTGAGGTTTTAATGGATACCATCCACATGCTAGCTCCATCTAAACTTTGTGTGCCTCTACGTTATAGCACTTTAACCTAACAACTCAATACTCAATAAAAATCCACTTCATTTGTGTATCAACTCTCTAAAATACACATATAGGTGTATGAGGTTATAAGTAGAAATCAAGAGCATTACAAGTCCCTTCACCATCACCATAGATTACCAAATCTATTAAATACTAGTGATCAAGTATGTATGCATCATCTATATAAGCAATGTTTCATGGAAAAGAAACATCACAAACTCTACTAAATTCAGTATGGCCTATACACCATCTTGAAGAAGATAGGCACTAACACCTTCCAACTGAATTTGCATGTGGTACAACCGTATCTAGTTGGACTTAAGAGTCGAATCCGACTTTCATGATGAATAATATTATAGGAATAAATTGATAAATGATGGTTATAAAATTACAATAAATCTCTCCTTTATAAGGCTTGAGCAAGCATAGTGAAGGATTACGCCCTTTCACCTGTAACTTAATAATCTATTTATTTATAAATAATAATATTAATTAAATATTCACAACATTTCCTTCCTCTTGGGAAAGATTTGTCCTCAAAGCTTGAGTATTTTCCTAAAGTCGTCCTTCAATCTGATTCGGTATCAGTATTAGAATCGGACGGGATTTCTTGTGCAGAGACTTGCACTTCCTTTCCATTGATGATTATGCATTGTATTGTCTGATTGTTCCTACATTTATGGCCTGGGGTCCACTCATCACCGCATCGACGACATATGTTTTTCTTCTTTTTTTTATTATCAAAGTAGCTGTTAGATGTTTTCAACCTATTTTCAATTTCATAGGCATATGATTGAGGTTTGTGGCATTGATGACCAAGTGACCAATTATCTTCACAGTACCTACATTGTGTCTCTTTTTCTCATCGATAATGGTTATCGCCTCTTGTTTTTATTCCTTCCAATTTTCGTTCTGCGGCTTTCACTTTATGTCTTGCTACTTCTACGTTAGGTATGTCATGCAACTTTAATTCTTTTTGGAGGTATGGTTTAAGACCTCCTTAATAGGTTTCGAGTATTTGTTTTTCAGACAACCCAAATACTCGTGTTTATAAAGATTCCCACTGATGTGTGAATTCCTAAATGCTTCTGACGTGTTGTAACCCGGTAAGTTTACTTAAAAATTCATCTTCTCTGATTCCTTGAAACCTATTAAAAAAATCATTTTTGATCAAGTTCCAGGTGTAGGAAAATTTGTCTCTCTTCCACCATAAGTACCAATTATAAGCATACCCTTCCATATGCATTGACGCATATTTCACCTTCTCCTCATCAAATTGAATATTGTAAATGTCGAAGTATTCTTTTGCTTTGTTTATCCAGGCAACGCATTGGTCTTCACTTCCATTGTATTTTGACAACTCTATTTTTTCCTTAGGTGGGTACACTGTGTAAGGATGATATTGATTTATTTTTTCTTTACGATTTGATGGTGGCTCGAAGCTATTGGATGATGAAACCAACATATTTGAACTGCTTCGTTGTTGGCGGTGATTTTTAGCTTTTTCCTTCTCTACTATCTTACTGATAGTGTCTATTTTGTTGTTTAATCGTGTCTCCATATATGGCAGTACTTTTGTTTCTATCTCTTGCTTAAGCATCACATTGTTAATCCTTATTTATTTTAGCAGGTCTTCTTGATTCTTGGCAATTGTTTCCTGTGTGGAAACAAGAAATGAGGCATCTAACATGTATGGACTGCTGACATGGTCTATACTAGGCATTCGTTTTTGTAACACCTCCATTAATGTATTATGGTTTTTCATCATGGTGCTCAAGTTCTGTGTTATGGTATTTATGTTTTGAGTCATGGTACTCATTTTTTCATCCAAGTCTTTTTGTTTTGCGTTCAGGATGACAATTTTTTCATCCAGCCTTATTTCTAGTACCAAAACAACTTCGTCTTTGATTTATTTTTTAAGCATTGTATTGTTATTTTTCATCTTTTCCTTCAAGCTTTTTTGGTTAGCAACGAGGGACTTAATGTCCTTCTCCATTCTTTCGATTTGGTCTTTAAGTTCCACCATGGTCTTGGACCTTGTATGCGGAGGTGTGTACTTCGACGCTATTTTGGCTTGTGAGGGTTGACTTTTTTTTGAATCATAATAAATATTAATTAATTAATTATTTTTTTTTATAAACTATATAATATTTGGTATATAGTTTTTTGGAAAGTTTAAAATAAATATTATAAAAATTATATATTATTTAATTTTTATTAAATATTTTTTTTGTTGTTGCAGGTTTTAGGGTTGGAGTGATGGAAGGTCGTACGGTGGCGCCTATGGGGATGATGGAAAGAGGATGGAGCAGCAATCAGGTAGAGCTGTAGCGAAGTGGACGAGCATCACGAGATGGGAGAGATGCAGCGTGGACGTGAAGGGAGGCAGCGCAGAAGAGATGGGAGCATGGGGATTGTTAGCAATGAGAGGAGCTAGAGCGGTGGGTGGGGAGAAGCGTGCGGGTAGGAAGCGACTCAACATGAGGGCGGAGGACGCAGCGGGGAGCAGATGAACGAGTGTGAGGAGAGTGCATAGAGGGAGCAGCACGAGTAGTGCGTGAGAGTAGAGTAGCATGCAGCTAGTGGTTGAGCGTAGGGAAGGACAAAAAGTGTTGAGCGTAGGGAAGGGAAAAAAGTGTTGAGGGAAGGCAGAGGAGGAGAGTGGGGAGAAGCATGGTAGCGTGTGGGCGTGTGGGTGTTGGTGTGAAGAAGGGTGAAGAAGCGTGGAGGGTGAAGCACCGACGTGAAGGAGGTGGAGCTGAACAAATGTGCAGGCTTGAAGGGGAGAGTGGAGCAGTAGCGAGAGTGGGTGGGAGAGTTTCTGGAGAAAAGAGGGGTAGAGCTGATGGAGCAATGGGGAGAAGAGGGAGTGGATGAGCCGAATCTGAGATCAGTTCCGAAGGACTGAATCCGCTTTGATACCACTTGGTACAACTGTATTCGGTTGGACTGTTAAGAGTCGAATTTGAATTTCATGATGAATAATAATATAGGAATAAATTGATAGAGGATGGTTATAAAATTACAAAAAAGCTCACATTTATAAGGCTTGAGCAGTCATATTGAAGGGTTACGCCCTTTCACTAATAACTTAATAATCTATTTATTTATAAATAATAATATTAATTAAATATTCACAACAACATCCACAACTAGTCATTCACCCTATCATTAAAGTTAATCAACTCAAGTTATATAAACCATCCGAACTTGAAGAGGAGAGACCTATCTTCTACTCGGTAAAATATGTGCTAGATTTTCAACTCCCATTGCATCAAGATACTTTGTTGGACACGTGGACTATAGTCACCTATAAGGGCTTTAATTCTACTTACTTGGCTAGGTCTGGAGGAAAAATCCCCACTAAGGTTAATTTTTTCATGTAGCATGAGTTGAATGACTGGTTTCCTCATCTTCAATAACAAATAAGGACACTTGTTGCTAAAATAAAGAGAAACTAGCACATAAATTGAGACATTCTAAAATCACGAGCCCTTTAATTATTGAGTTAAAAGGCTTTTCTCGTTTTATGAGATAATATCAGTAAATCATGAATATGAAAAGCCTCTTATTAGTCCCCGCCGAAGGCCAAGGTACTATTGTAATCGATTCTCGTTGGCTTTGCATTAATTCACTTTTACTTTTAACATATTTTCGGTTTAACCAATGTTTGATACTATAGTTTGGATTTAAATATATAAAAAAATACGTGTGTTCTAATACTATTTGCATATATTTTGAAGCGTTATTGTCGAGGTGGCGGCGAAATTCTAGGAAAACACATAATTCTTTCAAAATACACATGAAGGAATCCTAGAAACCACATAATTCTTGAAAACCACACCTTGAGGATGATAAATATATTAATATTTTACTGTATCATTTATGTAACAAATACAAAAATCAGATATTCTTGACAAGAACTTGACAAATGTGGCTACAACATAGTTTTATGACTAATTACCTGACAAATGTCATTAGAGCATAGTTTTATTGCTGATTACCTGATACTGGCACATGGCTATGATACATATAGCAAATTTTTAACCAAAGTTTTCATTTTTAGATTTTCCAAAGTTTTTAACATTAATTGTTACCTTTGACAAAGAGGCAAAGCACCGCTTCTTGGGTTCACTGCCACCCCCATCGAGCTTCAGATGCAGATAAAATATTCCATAACCATCTGTTCTAACTCCTTTGAGCTTTGCTGCAATATTTTTCAGCTTTTATTCCATTGCATCACCCACACTTCCTTTTCAATAGCACTATCTGTTTCAATCACTCCAACACTAATGTTTCCACTGCACTTGTTGCTTCATAAGATCCAATTTGATCATTCTTCCCACCGATCCAATCGATCTTACCATTGTGAATTAGTTTCTGCAAAACACCGTTCTTACCACCGTGAACCAGGCTTTGCAAAATAGTCGCTTCCCTTTGCTTCCAAAATTGCTTCAGCTTCTGTCAAACTTCGTATTGGAACCAATCTCTTCTTCATCAGAGGGTCGAGGGGTTTTTTGCTTTGCATATCACAGTAAAGTTCATATCACATTCAAGGTTAGGATTTTATAGTTCTTTGTTAATAATAACAAGACTTAGCATTTTGTTTTGGAGTAAACTTTATACCCGACCATTTGCACTAATCAGACGACCAACAATGCGTGATGTGAAAGCTCATGCGAGCCAAGTCGTTTGATTGGTGCAAATGGTCGGGTAAAAAGTTTACTGCTTTTGTTTTCATACAATATAGTACAATACAATACAATACTCACCGAGATGAATATGCCCTCTACACTTTCTTTGGTTCAAGATGGTTGGGAAACCTTGCGTAGGAATATGTTGCAATAATTTCTCACTCGAATGATGGACAATTCAACTCATGGTTGCTTCAAACAACTACAAGTCATCACTTCTTGCTTGCCTAGAAATTCCATGGTGCTTTACTCGGATACTAAAGCAGAAACTCTTAGGCCATGCCTTCATAATGGAAATTTCCTATCTTGACTATCTTTTACTTTGAGTTTATTCTAAACTCACAAACTACTGATCCCATGAAACATGTACAAATTGGTAAAACAGACTTATGTATCATCATGGGGGATTTTATATTTAGTCACTTTTCTATTTCAAGTCTCAAGCTTGGCCACAACCTATACACTTGCAAGGATTGATTGGGTTGATAGTTTCACTCACACACACATGCACATATACACAATGAGGGAGAGAGCTCTGGTATAATATTAAGCAAGATTAAGCAACATGGTTTCATTGTGTTGACATGGCAACATGCATCAATAACTAGGCAAAGTTTCATTGCTTTTGAGTTCTAAGAGAGAAGCGAGTTGAGTTATTCTCATATCCTTTGCAAAAGGATTATGTATGTAGAGGCAAGATCATGTTTTGTCCCTAGTAGTAGCAGTCATTATGTTCATTAGTAGCAGTCGTTGTGTGCATTTTTCTTTGCAATGACAACCTTTGTGCATTCACTTAAGCAATGCAACTTGTTTTCTCTAACTTAAAACACTTGTGGCTTTTTCTCCTTTTCTCATAAGAGCACTACAAAACTCACGATATACGTGGTAAACACAACTTGAGGGTAAACATAAGGTATATCTAATGAAAGGATACTATTTCAAATAAGAATTTTTGCTGTGATTTGTTTATTTCAATGCTTACTTTATACAAATTATAAACTAGTAGCAATCACAACAATTAATGCAACTATTTCTTGTAGTTTTTCCCAATCAAGAAATTATGTTTGGAAGCCACGACCATGATTGTTGCTGCATATGATGTTTTTCTCTTTAATATGTTAGGATTCAAGACCTATAATGAGTTACTAGTAAAACTAATTAATCATGACATCCTTGGCATAACATGTGCCAATCTTATAATTCATATCTTATAATGATCATGACAGAACATATCTTATAATGAGCATGACACAACATATCTTATAATGAGCATAACATTCCATGCTCTATAACATAGCATAGAATTGAACATCTCTTCAGGTCTTAGCAATGTAATTGTTTATACATTAAAATACCATACATAAATCGAGCTAAACAACAATACAAAAACTCAGTCTCTGCAAATTTAGGAATATATAAGAGATTCCATTCAAACAATTGAGGCTAGAAAAACAAAAGGAACTGAATTGAACTTAGAAGAGAAAGAATTGTACATGAATAAGTTGCATATATCCACTACATGATTCCAGAGTTTGGGCTCCACAACATTGCGGTTACAAGGGGTAAAAGAGATAATGCACAACGTTCACCCACCATCTTCACAGAAAACACCTTCCCACTTCGCACATTAAGAAAATGAGCATCCATCAAAATTTTGTAGTCCCAATCCATCCAATAAAATTCAACATAGAAATATACGATATGTACAGTTCCTAGTACAACAATATGAACTTTGCTACTAATCTGGATGCTTCTGGGACTAAAACTGCAGTGCTCACAAAGAAATAAGTGTGTGTTTCTAAGAAGCGCTCAACTCAGGATTCATTACATTCTCTTGGAGGCCATCTCATATTCTCGGATCATTTTAGCCTCGGATGAAGCAGGGGATCAACAAGTTATAGCCATGAGGAAGCAGGGGAGGGGATCCAAAAGAAACATCTCATATACAAGCTGAAGGCACATGTGGCTCATCTAAAGCAGAGAATGAGTAGATAATGAAAAAAATCAATAATGTTTTAAAGCATTACGCTAATATAACATGATAATTTTACGTCTTCAGATCATAGGCAATGGGGCTTAATCACAAGCTCTAGAGATTGCAACAATAAATGACAATATGGGTATTGATTGAGAATAGGAGTCAGTGCTGCACATTTGAGCTTCAAATCAAGCACCATTGCTCACTTCTTTACCATCCTATTTTCAAAATCTATATCCATGTGTATACATGAAATTTGCAATGCCAACACTTTTTTTAATAGTAGCTTTAACTCGAATGTGGCCAAGAACACAATAATCACCGAAACATAACTCACCTTACAACTTTGGGACAATTTCCATGTGCTACGCATGCATGACAAATTTAACAAATGTTACGTTACATATCTGGAACCCATATGCCGTTAGATCTAGGAAAATATCAACGGTTGGATATTGCACGGATATTGATACGTTGTTTGAATGCCTAACCTTTGGTCCTTGTTATCCAACTCTTAGGCATATATCCTAACGCTTATCCTCCAAGGTGCTAACGAATCTGGACTAGCGGTTTGGGAATATGATGTGGGATCTGGGAATCATTGTATTGATTTGGGAAATAATAATGTTTTAAAATAATTAAATATTTTATAATAAACAAATATTTTATAATTTTTATTTAATATTTTTATATAAATAAAAATACTAAAATTATGTTAACTACAAATTGATACTGAATTTATTTTAAAATTTCTATAAAATATTAAAATATAAAAAGTCGAAACTTCTAAGAAATAAATTAAAATACTCTAGAACATTTTCAACCTTATATGTGCATGTATTTTCAAATAAAAATTTTCAAAATACTTATTATTAAAATATTTTCAACATACTTATTATTAAAATACTTATTTTCTAAAATACTTATTATTAAAACATCTTAATTATGTTCAAATAAACATTTTGGTTCATTTCTTCGCTCGTTACAAAGGAAGGCTTTATAACAATAATCAAGATTTTTTTTTATCATTATACTGATGCTTTCATATGATAATAAAAAATTAAAAAATAAATATTTTAATTGTAATGATGCTTCAATAATAACAAGGAATATCAAGCTTCATGATGCATTGATTTTGTCTATTGAGGCACATCCGAGTTGCTCTTCTGGTTAAGGATTTCACCAAGTTTCAAGAGTCTCTATTTTACTAATTTAGTTTTTAATTTTTTCTTAGTTTTAAGGGAGGGACTTCCCAATGGTTCCAAATGGTTTTAGAAGGCTATATATTTAGCTAAATTTCTTAAAATTAAAATTTAATTTAATTTGATATATAAAATTTATTTAGGATTTATATTTACTTATCAAAGAAATAAAAAGAATTTGTTAAATTTTATAAGATTTAAAATTAAATATTTTTACTAAGAAATATTAAATTTGCATCTTAATATTTATATTGAATCCACTTAGGATTTGAACTTAGTTTAATACATTAAAATATTTGTCAACAAATTCTTCTAGGATTTAGTCTTGGTCTCATTTAGCCTGGATTCATCTTAATATTGTATATATCAAGCCTTAATAGGAATAATCCGTAATATATATGAATATTATAAATTTCATTCACCTAGGTTGTAGAATGTACTTCTCGATGCAAATCCTCCAAGGATTTGCACCTAGTCTTCTTTGTTAAGGTAAATTCCTGTCAAATTTGTTTAAGGAACTTATATCCAATCTTGTTTGTTAATACATTCCAAATTTGTTAAGAAGTTGCATCTAAGTTTGTTTGTTAAGATACATGTTAAATTCAGTGAGAATTTACATGTTGCTTTTTTAATTTAAGATGTGTCAAATTTGCATAAATGTGTACCTAGTCTTTTTTGTTAAGGAACATGTAAAAGATTGTCAAACATACCTTAAACTTACACCCAATTTTATTTGTTAAGCTATGTGTGTATGATTCATCCCTATTTATAAAGAACCTTATAAGTGAAAAAAAATCAAATTCACTTTGCACTTAACCTTATCAAAATACATGTCACATTTCCGCTTTATGTTTGTCTTTAAAACACACCTCTTCTTCGCCTCATTATTATTTTTAACCAAAACGGATATATTTTTATTTATTTTTATGAAAAAAATAAACAACGATCTGACTTGACAAATGCCAATTGACCAAATTATACAATCAAGAAGTAAGTCGGAAGGGTCGGAGACTGTACAAATTCATACAGAATAGGAGTGAGTCTCCCAAAAAGACAAAGTACAGCTTAAAGAAACACGATTAAGGAATTGGATGAAGATAGCTGGGTTCTCCGTTGATGCTAAGGAGCCCCTGAGACAGTAGGCAAGCTTTGTTAGCCAAGGCATCTGCAAGATTATTAAGATCCCGAAGGATGTGGAAAGAAGCGACCTTGTCAAATTCTTTCAATGTGTTTTGAATTCTCTACAGAGACCTATTCAAAGCAAAATTATTGAAGTAATCAGCTGAATTTAATGTTTTAATCAACATCTCAGAATCGTCAAAGATTTGAATTGACTTGTATCCTTTATCCTTGGAAATATGACTCGCCATGAGGAAACTGTAGCTTTCAACCTGGTTATTTGACATGGTTCCAAGTCCCCAACTAAAACTGAATTCAGTCAATCTATATGGAGAGATAACCAAACCCCAGGCACCTAAGATCCCAGGATTCCCCTTGGATGCACCATCGAAAAAAAATACCATTGAAGAAGAACTCATCCATAATGTTTTTATTTCATCAACAGTTCCACAAAATCACTAGGGTAAAGCACTGACAGGTTTGAAACAAGCCAATTTTCTTAGGCCAAGAGAGTCGATGCCCAACCATGTTGAAAATGTAGGAGGCAGAGGAGAAGAAGACATCGAACTGTCAGGTGATTCAGTGATTAGCAATTTAATTTGAAAGGCCACTTGCTGCGGATTCGGAGACTTGAGATTGAAAATACAGTTATTTCTAGAAATCCATAGTTTCCACCATATGAACTTGGGGATCAAATGCTAGATCGAATGCCAGACAACAGAGGTGCCAAATTTCTGAGGACGTCGATCATTCCAGGAGAGGTATAGATCTATTATAGAGGATTGGGAAGGGACAGAGAAACAAGTGTCGTGTAGCACCAAATCCCACACCATTTTAGAAAATTCACATCCAATAAACATGTGATCAGCTGATTTAAAATCTGAATTGCAAAAACAACACCTAAATGGGCCATTAAAGCCACATTTTAACAGATTGTCCCTAGTGAGCACCTTGTTATGCAAGAGCAACCATGAAATTTTTTTTACCTTGGGAAGACAATGCGAAGACCAGACCATTTTCCAGATCGCTGGGGAGAGGATAGAAGAGTGAGAAGCTTGAAGTTCAGTGAAACCTTTTGCAGCTGAGTAAGATCTAGTGTTTCCCCAACCCCAGCTGTCTTTATAGGAACTATGGACTAGATCAAGACTAGAAAGAGAGGAGAGCATAAATTTTTTTTGGGAACCAAGATGGTCAGGAAGGTCCAGGAAATACCAACATGCCCAATTTTCAACGTTGTCCCAAGAGCAGATATCATCCAAACGGAGCAGGCCTTTGTTAGTTGACCAGTCCATAATCTCTGCTAACAAAATGACAGAGGAAAGAGAAGGATTTCCTGATATTTTATCCTCCTAGAGAAGGATCTTCTTCCCATTGCCATGGATTCTATAGAATCGTTGATTAAACTTGTTAATACCTTTTCTACAAGAATTCCAGATAGATGTTCCTGTGGGTGTATTAGACGATGTTATATTTCAGAAAGAGCTGCCCTTGAGATATTTCATCGTGGATATCTTACTGACAGGGTGATTTTGTCTACATAGAGCTGCCAAATAAGTTTACCACCCATTTCCAGGTTAGCCAGACCAGGGTCACGAATTTGTAAACAACCTTCAGAAATAGGTTTTTTAAGGATTTCCCAGCTTGCCAAGTGCATCTTATTCTGACTTCCATTGCCACCATTCCAGAGAAAATATCGCAAAAATTTAGAAATCTGAGCCGAGATAGACTTGGGGGCGAGCAACAAAGAGGATTGAAAGATAGGAAGAGCTGAAAGAACTGACTTGATCAAAATCAATTTTCCAGCCTTAGTTAATCACTGACCACCCCAAGAAACAATTTTTGCTTTCATCTTAGCAAGCACTTCGAGCCAGAGAGAAGGAGGAGTTGAACCAAGAGTTAAAGGAATCCCCAAATACTTTATATTCTCCCACTTGTCGTATCCAGGGAATCCCAAGAAGTTTGTTATTCAGAGAATAGCAGGACGATCTACATTTCAACCATAGACTGCACTTTTTTTTATTGTTGATCAAGGCTCCTGAAAGAAGGCAAAACTTTTGAAGAATATCATTGAAGGCCCTAGCAATATTCAATGAGGCCCCACCTAGAAGAAGAGAATAATCCACGAAGAGAGTGTGGTTTATTGGGTCCACTCCCCTAGAAATCTTGATTCCTGGGATGAAACCAACTTCCTTTTCAACTATAAGTTTTCTGCTAAGAGTTTCTTCCATTAAGATGTATAGAAAAGGAGACAATGGGCATCCTTGGAAAAGACCTATAGTGGCTTGGAAAAATTATGTTGGTCTACCATTGACAAGAGGCACAATCCAAGGCTTATTTGTACAAGCTTTGATCAAATTCAAAAACTCAAAGCTAAAACCAAAGGAAAGAAGGACATCATAGAGGAAGGGGATATTTACACAATCAAATGCATTTTTCATGTCCAGCTTAATTAACATTCTTTTCTCCTTCCTTTGGAAGCTTGAATGGAGAGCTTCTTGGACTTGGATAACATTATCAACTAAATGCCTGCCTTTTACAAAGCCCCTCTGAAGAGGAGAGATCAACTTACATAACAATAGCTTGAATCTGTTGGCAAGAAGTTTGGCTAGTATCTTGTAAGAAGCATTACACAACGAAATAGGACGGAACCTATCGAAAGAAGAAAGATTAACTTCCTTTGGTATCAGAGCAAGGAATGTAGAGTTTGTACACCCACCCACTTTAGATTTTTTTTGGAAGGCTGTTACCATACGGATCAGATCTGATTTAATTATGTTCCAATAGTCTCTGTAAAAATGGAAAGAAAAACCATTCAGCCCAAGAGCTTTGTCTAGTTCCATTGTCTAGATGATATAGAAAATTTCCTGTTCAATGAAGGGTTTCATTAAGACTTGGTTATCTTCAGAGCTGACGAGAGGAGGTGCATTGTCCAAAAATTTAGCAGACACTTAACCATCAAAGAAGCCATCTTCCTGAAACAAGAGCTAAAAGTGCCTACTTCCAGCCTTTTTTTAAGAGATCTTGACCTTTAATGATGTCCCCCTCACCAATGGAGATTTCTGAAATATGGTTCCGAGACAATCTAGCCCTGCATTGGTGGTGGAAAAAGGCATTGTTTTTAGCACCTACCTGCAACCAGAGGTTGCGAGACTTCAACCTGAGGAATTCATCTTCTTGTCGAAAATATTGAGTGGTTTTAAGTTGGGCAAACTTTTCCAAAACTAACTAAGATTTTGTGATTTCATTGTCTTCCATTCCTGGTTGAATCGTTGATAACTCAATTACTCTCTCTTGCCTGTTGGTAATTGGAGTATTCATAGGTGTTTTAACCCAAGTTTTCAAAGCATATTTAGCTCTTTTAAGCTTATGTTCCCATATGTAACTGGGGGATCCATCTACATATTGGGACCATGCTTGAGACATAGTAGCAAAAAAACCATCTCTCTCAACCCAGAGTGGATTGAAACGAAACAGTATTGGCCCAAGATTTTCTTCTTTTTCAAATAGCAGAGAGGTAGGGTGGTGATCAGACGTGAGTTTGGGTAATATTTTTGAAGAAATAATGGATTTCCCATCCAACAGAGAGCTGTGAACTAGGAACCTATCGAGACGGGCAGCAATATTTGATGAGCCCACTCTATTGTTAGACCACGTGAAACGTCCAGACTTGGGTTTAATATCATTCAGTTCACATGCAAGGATCAACTCCTCCATCGTGTCTTGAAATTGGTCCTTGCCATAAAGCCCCCCATTTTTCTCACTTGGGGCCAAGGATATATTAAGGTCTCCAGCTACTACTGTATTTGAAGGATAATTAACCTCTAAAAACTGAGATAATGATTTCTGACATTCTTTTTTTTCATTGTAGTTGAATGGAACATAAAGGTTAAAGAGGGACAAAGATATCTTATTAGAGATATGTTAGAGGTCTGTAAACATCCAATGTTGAGTGGTAAACCATCTTTTTAACTGAAATTTTCATCACACCAAAGAGTAGCTAAGCCCCCAGAGGTACCTCTCGAGCTAACAGCTTTGACAGCATTCAATTTCCATTTTTTTTTTATTGAGAAGAAGAAGAGATTCCTCCTCTATCTTAGTCTCTTGAAGCACGAGAATTTCATAAGGGACCATCTGCAACAAATATTTGATTGGATTCCCCAATCCCCTGCAATTCCAAGAGACAATCTGCATTACTTACCCAAGTGGGAGGGAGTGATTACTCCCTTTGGGGGGCTTGTCCTCTTGCTCCTTCCTAGCGACATTTCAATGGTGGATTGGCTGCCTTGCATATTTAGCCTCTAAGCCTCTTCTTCCTGGGACTCCTTATGAGACTTCCTACCAGCCTTTTTAGAAATTTGCTGGACTGAATCTTCTTCAGAAGAGCCTGAGCTATCAACCTGCTTCTTCCTAGTTATATCAGCATAAGAAGGAGAAGCATTGGATCCATTTGGAGAAATGTGATGTTGCTGCATGGTTTCTTCTACCCTGGGAAGATCCGAGATAGATGCTCCTTCTTGATCCTTTTGTCTAGAATTCACTTCAGTTTCAACATCCTGCTCTTCGAATTGTTGCATTTCACCCTCTTCAAGAATAGGAGCTTTAGGAGAACTAAGAATAACAAATTGATTGGTGGGTGCATTGGTGAGTTCTGCAGCCTGAGACTTAAAAGGATATTTCCCAATAGTAGAGTCTCCTTTCAAAGGATTTCCATCTTTGCCTTTCTTTCTAGGGTCATGATTGGAAGTTCCTTCTTTCTGGACTTGGGTCCACTAATCATCATTCTCTTTTGCAAGTTCTTCTTTTGATTTTTTCTTACAATTTTGAGCGAAATGGCTGTAACCATGGCAGAACTGACACTTGAATGGAATTTGTTCGTAGTCTAGATAATGTATATGTGACCATTCAACTATTGTTAGCTTAATTTCCTCGAGAAGTCCTATCTCCAGATCAACTTCGACACATATTCTTGCACATGAATATTGATCTTTCCTTTCTGCCCTATCAATGTATTTACCAAGCTTGTTCCCAATGGTTTCAAGGGATTCTGAGTTCCAAGAGTGTAATGGTAAATGCGGAAGCCTTACCCAAACAGGGACAACAGACAGAACATCTTGAGTGGGATCGAAATCAGGATACCACTTGTTCAAATAAACCCCCCGGGGGCTCATGAAGTATGGACCATTTCTGAAGATGAGTTCACGATCGTCTGGAGAGTCAAAGACAAAGACAAAATATCCTCTTCCGACAAAGTGATTTCAGATTCCTTCATATACTAAGGGCTTCCAGTTTCTTTGAACACATCCATCAATATCCTTTGGAGAGGGCCAGAGACATGTGAATTTCCCAATAATCCCACGCTCAACAAGGTTTAAAGTTGTTCGAAAAGTCCGTTCAAAAGGATGTTTGATCGAGGGGATGCCAAATTTCTTGACAAATTTCTGGGAAGGACCTCCTTTCCTCTTGCCACGGGTAGCAATCAATCTCTTGAATGCTTCAAGGTGAAGAGGAAGGGGCAAAGGAGGAACCCCCCCAGATTCCAAAGGGCACAATCCACCAAAACAAGTCTTGAGAGGATAGATCTTCCAATCCAGAAAGACAGACTCCTGCAGTAGACTCTATCAAGGAAAATCCATGCAAAAGCAAGAGAATCCAGAACCTGACACCTCTCAGGGATTAAATTCAACAGAGCACGAAAACAAACCTGCAAAAACCAAGATACTAGAGCACCAGCGCATAGGCGAACCTCCTTTAAAGAGAAAGATTCTAAAAAAATACTGCAATCTTCGAATTCAAGAACAAGAACTAGAAACTGCACAAAATCAGCCAAAAGATCCAAGCCAGATCGTCTCTCTTCTCCCCCCACGATAATCAATCCACCAACGAAGGAGCAAAAGAAAGCAAGGAAGGCACACATCGCAGATGAGAACCAGAAATATCCAGACGCTTCCTCCAACAACTGATCCTCCAGCTAAAACAAAAGAAAATCCCATTGCAGCACGTAGGCTCTGAAAAACACCACAAAGAGATCCAGAAAGCCACCATGATTGCAGCAAATCAAGGGAACCTGCTGAATGAAGGTCCCTCTACAACACCAGGAACTGCCACTTCAACTCACAAGCTGAAGTGATTCAGAAGTGAGCAACTGCGGGCTAGGCCGAGGAACACAAAGAACACAACAGAAAAATGTTTGAATCACTTCTTGGAGCGAACAAATCCTTTATATTCAATGTCTTTTTGTGGAAACTCCTTCTTTGCCTCATTATTAATACAATTTAGATTTGTAAATAGTTATCCACATATATTCATATTAACTTTGGATAAATTAAGCTCTTGATCAGCTCTTAGAGTGTTAGGGAGTCATAACATTGTGCCCATCATTCCAACAGATGGCAACATTAACATCCACTCACCATTGGTTGATGATGACATCTATAGCACTTATCACTTACCCTTGGTTAATGATGCCTTTGGACCTAAACTTGGACAAGATCTTGATGAGCGAGAATGTGATGGGGTGGAAGTGCCTTGCACAAACTTAGTTACGCATTTGAGCGGGGGCTCAATGAAGGATGATTCAACACGTATAGTTAAATATGATGGCTTTCCTAGGAATGACACAACAACCATGGTCATAAGGATTTATAAATCATTGAATCAGTGCCCATATCATTCTCATGATGAGACCCACATAACACAAGATGGATTCACCTTTCATGCTCCATCTATGTAGTATGTACAAGAGGAGCAAAGTGAACTAAGGAAGTGCTAAGAAAGGAACACAAGAAATGATTAAATACTCTGAGCCAAATATGGACTATAAGACACAAGTCGTGGCATACAAAGATAACACCTAGTATGTACAAGAGGAGCAAAGTGAAATAAGGAAGTGCTAAGAAAGGAACACAAGAAATGATTAAATATTCTACGCCAAATATGGACTATACGACACAAGTCGTGGCATACAAAGATAACACCTCAAGAAAACAATTGTCTAAAGCATAAAACAATTTACAAGTTCTTGTATACGAATAAATACGGTACCATGTAATTTTATAGAATAAACTTAATATATAAGTATGTACTTTCATAAAAAAATACTTAAATTTATTAAGTAGTTTATGTATATGGTAATTTCATAAGGAAACTGAAATTTATTATCTTTTTTCTAAAAAATTAAAAAAAAATCAAAATACAAAGAAAAGGGAAAGATACAATAAAAGAGAGGGCAAAGAAATTAAAGCAAAAGGGATGAGACATACACGAGAAGTGGGCCGGGAAGGTTTATTACTTTTGAAAATTTGTGAAGAGATATTTTCAAAAAAAACATTTTATGGTACACGTGTCGACAAATTTGTTGTTAGGTAGAGCAAGGTTTATTACTTTTGAAAATTTGTGAAGAGATATTTTCAAAAAAAACATTTTATGGTACACGTGTCGACAAATGTGTTGTTAGGTAGAGCAAATATGACGAAGATATGTTGTTGAATGTTTTTGTGATCGAGACTTTCTCATATGCTTTGGGTATTTTATGTGTCAAGCTGCATCAACTTTGTCCGATTCAATGTTGATATCTACCTCCAAGGACGAATAATAATTAAAGTTAGACCCTTACACGGCTCTTCTCACACTATGTGGTCCATCCATTAACAAAGTGTTGAAATGTTAGATGCATGGTGCAAATGACACCATGCTGTGGTCTACCCATTAAACCTAGGGAATTCACAACTATAAATAAATAAACAATGGTGAAGTGAATATTCATTTTTTCCCTAGTAATTAGTAAAAGTGTTTTGTGTTTTTACTTTATATAGATGTTACATCATTGCTTTCTCCTATGAGATATTTTGTCATTGTAATTGTTATTCTCGTTAAACTTTCCATTTATCTTCATAAAATATTTATTTTATAAATTGATTTAAGATGTTTTTTCTATTTTTATTTATTTTTGTTAAGTAAAGGTATGATCCTTTTATTAACAAGCAAAATAGTATGTACAAAATTTGTCAGAGTTAACCTAGTTTTGGTGGGCTAAGTTAAACCATAATAGAGAGACTCACCCATCATAAGTTTCACAATTTATGAAACAAGCAAAGACCCTGAGCCTATCCGAGAGGGAAACCATGCTCTACCAAAGTTGTTAAACTTTAACCAAGATAACAAACTTGACACAATAAAAATTCAAACCTATCCCTAGACAAGGAACCAAGTAATGGTCATATAGTTTCATGATGGAAAATTTGACAACAAACATGAACATGTTGTAGAAAGTTGCGGAAGTTGTGGTAGATGTGGAAGTTGCGGCAACTGTGAAACAAGGTGCAGAAAGTTGCGAAAATAGAAGAACAGGTTGTAGAAGTTGTAGAACAAGTTTTAGAAAGCTGTGGAATAAGATGCATAAAGCTTTGGAAGTTGCCGAACAATTTTCAAAAATTTAAGAATAGATTGTGGAAGCTGCAGAACAAGTTGTAGAAGATACGAAACAAGTTGTGGAAAGCTGTGGAAGCTGCAAAACAAACTATCGAAGCTACAGAAAGCCATGAATTGGAGGTTGGGCCTTAAATCTTTCAAAGACATCACTCCATTGCCAGATACAATGTGCATGTGGAGGAAAGAACCAACGTCCTTTGCACTGGATTTGGTTCCTCATGCAAGTTTGAATCGTCACTAAGCCCATCAACTATGTCCTCTAACTACATGTCGTAGGTTATCATTTCTTCTAGATGCATGTCCATGGAATTGGAATCCCCCCTTCTCACGCCATTCGAGGAAGCAATTTCCTGGTCTTCTAAGGTCCTACAATCTTATTTGAGCTTGTAATATTTCATCTCATCCCATTCGGACTATGTGAGGATGGTTAATGTCGACCCCCTCATTGGCTAGGCGATTTACCGACTTGATAGCTTCTTGAAAAACATGGGATGGGAGAATGACAAGGATGTTGGGGAGTAGGGAGGCCATGCTTTGAAGATCCTCTTCCCATTTCCATTTGTTGGCAAGACAATGAACCAAAGTGCCATTGGGCAATATTTTCAAGTAATTTATTAGGATATATGAGTCCCCTTCTATTACTAACTCGGTGGTGCGAAGGGAAATGACTAGAGTGATACCTCTAATGAGCCCAACAAGTTCTACAACATTGTTGGTTTCTCTTCCAATATACCCATCAATATGTTGAGAATGTGACCTTTGTCATCAAGAACAATGCCACAATATCCAACCGACGTTGGATTTCCTTTAAAGGCACCATCAAATTTTAGTTTAAGGAATCAAAGAGGAGGAAGGGACCAATAGTTCGAACCATACATGTTGGGAGATCTATGGTGTAGAGGGGAAAAATTGGATCGGTTTGTGTGGCCCTAATCTTTGAATATCAATTGCTTGGGCTATTGTTGCATTGGTAATCTCGTTCAGAACATGGTTGAATATTGATAGTTTCTTCAATATTGTGCTTCATCTTAGCCCATATGAGATTGGGGTTCATACTTGAGGCTTGGAAGATGTGTTAATTTTCTTCCTTCCTCGTTTCCCAAATAAAAAATCTAGGGATCAATTTCCAAACTCAGTTAAGGATGGGATTAGGAAAAGGATTCTTTGACCACTGCTTCAAAGAGGAGACAATGTCATCATAGACTCTAT
This sequence comes from Pseudotsuga menziesii, assembly GCA_001517045.1. NCBI lineage: Eukaryota > Viridiplantae > Streptophyta > Pinopsida > Pinales > Pinaceae > Pseudotsuga > Pseudotsuga menziesii. The sequence goes on along the minus strand of LPNX010672607.1, from coordinate 70,918 downwards.
CGGTTTGGTGAAATTGCATGGCTCCCCATCCCATAGGGAACTAGTATACCCACAACTATCCAATAGATGATCAATGGTTTCAAATTAGTTGTTACAAAAAATACATAGCGATGGTCCCTCAAACCCTGTTTTGAGCATGTCGTCCCATGTTAGAATCCACCTCCAAGCAACCAACTAAGAAAATGTAGCAACTTTAGGCCATAGTTTGGTGTAACTATTTTTTTCTAGATTGGATCTTAGGGGGATGTTGTTGATATGTTAGGTAATAAGATTATTTTAAGATAAAGCCACTACTTGACTTATGTCCCATCGAAGTATATAAGGGCCATGGTTAACCTTGATGCACCAATGTTGGAATTTGTCCCATATGTCTCGTCCTTCAACTTTGTTATCATATTGCCACTTAGATGGGTGGATCCAATTTCAATTTCCATTCACATCTACTTAGGGTTTCCAATATTGATTGAACTTTAATTTGTTATTTGATTCTAAAAAAGATTGAATGGGATGCATATGGTGACTTTCCACAAGTTTTGGGAGTTTTTGCTAGGAATCCTCCCAAAAGAACGAAGATTTTTTGCTTTCACTTCCCAAAAGCAGTGTTCTTGAACCAGGGAGTGTTTGGCCGAGGCATAATTCCAAATCAATGATCTTAGAGTGACACCATCCATTCTGATGAGATACTCCCGATCCATTCTTTGAGCGTATGTTTCCTTTCGTAAAAGGGCCCATGCTTATTGATCTTAGGTAACCCAATGACACCAAATCTTGGACCCTGAGATGGAGTTGTCTATTTTGAGATCTCTAAGACCAAGGCCCTTGACCAGTTTGGGCATACAAAGCTTATCCCAACTGATAAGAGCCCTCTTTTTGTGATTGGTTGAGCTATTCTAGAGGAAGTTTCTTTGAAGATTTTGAATGGATTTTAGAACATATTTGGGGGCCATAAGGACATAGAAGAGGTAGAATGGCATTGGTTGAAGGATGAATTTGACCGAAACTAAACAACTTGCAAGATTAAGAGCATGGAAAGTCCAACTAGGAAGTTTTTTCTCAATCTTGGCCAGGAGGCCCTTTTGAGAGGAGAGCTTGTGGGCAAAGTCGAAGAGGTGAGCACCTAGATATTTGGATGCAAGGGAGACACCTTGGAAGCCTAGAATTATTGATATGCTTCTTTGAACAATTGTGAGGATATTGAAGAATACAATTTGGGATTTGGATTCATTAATAGATAGACCCAAAGCATTCATGAAGAATTTTAGGATTTGCTTTAGAGATTTGGATTCCTTCACCAAGGGTGACTCAATGAGAGTGTCATCCACAAATTTTTGGCGAGTGCACTTGAGATTCGAATGGGGGAACAAAGGATTCATATTTTCCCAGAATGGGAGGACACTTTAATAAGACAATTAAGACCTTCAACCATGAGGATGGATAGGAAAGGGGAGAGGGGGTTGCACTAAAAAATTCCTTGGGAGGGTCTAAAGGTGGGGGAGGGGATGACATTGATGATGATGGAAAAGAAAGGGGAGGATGTAAGATCCACTATCCAATGGGACCATCTACTTTTGAAGCTGAAGGCTAGCAAAATTTGCTCAATGTATTTCTAGCTTAGCTTGTAGAAGGCCTTTGATAGATCAAGCTTAAGGAGCATTCTTGACTTCTTAGTTATTTTAAGAGAATGGATGACTTCATGGGCTAAAATGATCCCATCAAAGATTGGCCATTCTTCCACATATCATGTTTTCTCCATGGAAATCAACCCAGGCATAATGGGCATTAGGCGATTCACTATAACTTTAGTGATTATTTTATAAATGGCGTTGCATAGTGAGATAGGGTGGAACTTACTCAGGTCTGAAGCTTGATTCTCTTTAGGTACGAGCACCATAAATGTAGCATTGAATATAGGGAGGATGGTAGCATCTCTTTGCAAATATTCCATGATCTCAAGGACTTCCTCTTTGATAAGGTGCTAAGAATGGTGAAAAAAGTCAGAGGTGAAATCATCAGGGCTTGGAGATTTCTTAGTAGTTATCTGCATGACCGCTTCCTATGCCTTTGCTTCCTCAATTGGCCTCATAAGGTTGTCATTTTTGTCATGGTAGACAAATGTAGGTTTATGTCTTGTAATTTTCTATATGGTTGGAGATATGTCTTGCACAAGATCTAAGAGAACATGCCAATAAAAGGAGACAAATTCCTACTCTATATCTTTGTGTGTTGTAACATATTCTTAATTAGAGTTGTACAGGGAGGAGATTCTATTAGCATGGTTGTATTAGCGCATGGGTTGGTGGGAAAGTGAACTAATTTTCTCTACATCCTTGAGCCATCAACCTTGAATTTTGATGCCAAAGGATTTCTTCCTACTTTGGGCGTTTATCAATATACCCCTGGAGATGGGATTTTGATTTCTTAAGGATAAGAGTGCATCCTTATTGGATCATTTGAAATTGAATGGATCCATTTTAGTTTTCAATTTTTTTATGCTTGAAAGTTGTCTCTGGATTCCTCTTTATTCCATATTTTAAGGTGTTGCTTGAGATATTTCTTTTTTGTTGGAATCCTTACATGGGATGCCCCTTCTTAGTGTCTGATTTGGTCCACCATCGTTGAATATTCTCTTGAAAGTTTGGGGGGGTGTGACAAAAAATTTCAAATTTAAAAGGAAATATTTTTGGTGTTCCCACAACATTCCAAGCGAGACTAATGGGCTAATGTTATGAACTCATAGTTGGAAGAATGGATGTTACAAGGAGTTCCCCTTGCATGGTTATTATCTATGAAATAAAATACGATCTGTCCTGGAAGCAATATGTTTGTTGCCCCCTCTTTTGTTGTTCTAAGCATATATCCCATTAGAAGTTGCTAAGTCAATCAACCAAAGGTGCTGAATGGTTTCTTAGAAGGCTGAAATCACCATTTCAATCAAGCTTCCTTCATCCTCCCTTCCTTTCCCGAAGAGAGATGATCATGTGGAAATCACCCCCAATGATCCATTTATCCATATCTACCTGACTATCTAGCCAGGCTAGAGATTCTAAGAATTGCAATTTTTAAGGAGTGGACTTAGGACCATAAACATTAGAGATATGTCCCATAGTGTTTGATCTTAAAAGGTGGAATTTAGAGGATTTAAAAACAAAAAGCTATATGGATGGTTTTAAAATGACATGTATTCAAATAAATTTGTTAAATTTTAAACCTAATCCAATTTATTAAGATGCATTGAATGGACATGCAAAACTCACTTAGGTTTTACACTTAATAATTAGGGGTATAAAGGGTTTGTCAAAATTTTCTAAGATTTAGGATTACATATTTTTATTAAGAAATATCAAATTTGCACCTTAATATTTATATTGAATCCACCTAGAATTTGTACCTTGTTTAATACATTAAGATATTTGCCAACAAATTCTTCTAGGATTTAGTCTTGGTCTCATTTAACCTAGATTCATATTAATATTGGATTTATCAAGCCTTAATCAGGGTAATTCATACTATGCATGAATATTACACATTACCTTTACCTAGGTCGCATAATGCACTTCTCAATGCAAATACTCCGAGGATTTGCACCTAGTCTTCTTTGTTAAGGTACATTTCTATCAAATTTGTCTAAAGAACTTATATCCAATATTGTTTGCTAATACATTCCAAATTTGTTAAGAATTTGCATCTATGATTGTTTGTTAAGATACATGTTAAATTAGGTGAAAATTTATATGTTGTTTCTTTAATTTTTAAGATGTAACAAATTTTCCTAAATTTGTACCTAGTATTTTCTATTAAGATATTTGTAAAAAATTTCCGAACATACCCTAAACTTACACTAAATTTTATTTTTCAAGCTATGTGTGTATGATTCATCCCTAATTTATAAAGAGCCTTGTAAGTGAAAAAACATCATATTTACTTTGTATTCAATCTTATTAATATACATGTCACATTTTCCCTTTACGTTTATCTTTAAAACACACCTATTCTTTACCTCATTGTTAATACACTTTACATTTGTAAATAGTTATCCACATAGATTCGTTTTAACTTTGGATCTATTGAGCTCCCTAGATGGTGTGTTAGGGAGGCACAACGTTGTGCCCATCATTCCAACATATGACAACATTAACATCCACTTGCCCTTGGTTGATGATGGCACCTGTAACACTTATCACTTTCCCTTGGCTAATGATGGTTTTGGACCTTGACTTGGACAAGACCTTGATGAGTGAGAAAGACGATGAGGAATGGATGTGCCTTGCACAAACTTGGTTATGCATTTGAGCAGGGGATCAATGAAGGATGATACAACATTTATACTTGAATATGATGGCTTTCCCAAGAATGACAGAACAACCATGGTCAAGGGGTTTATGACTCTTTGAGTCCATACACATATCATTCTCATGATGATACTCACACATCATAGGATGAACTCCCCTTTCATGTTCCATCTACATAGTAGGTACAAGAGGAGAAAATTGAACTAGGGGAGAGATAAGAAAGCAACATAGGAAGGGGTTGAATGTTTTAAGACAAATATGGACTATAAGACACTAGTCCTAGCATACAAAGATAACACCTCAAGAAAGATGAAGAAATAGAAGAGACGAAGGATAAATACATGGAAAATGAGAATGGGGAGGGGGTTTGAACTAGAATTACCTCTAGACAAAAGTAGGAGCGAACTTTCTACATTATAGCTAGTCCACCTTACATTGAATGACCTTCACTATTATTAGTATAATAGTATCCTTTGCCTCCACATTCCACCCAGGGAAGATCCTCATACAAAAGATAAAAATAAATAAAAGACAATTAAGCTACATAAAACTTCCATTGCCCCCATTACTTTTTAATGATGAAGAATAATAACATAAATCATTACACTTATGTTCTTCGAGGCTACCATTTATTTATTTTCATTTTAATATTATGATAGCATGATGAAGGATCAAACTATATCTAATATTATTTTGTTTTGTTTCCGCTAAAACATGGTCACACTTTTTCAATTTACGAACATATTATAACTCAAGCCTATAGATTATGATAAATTATTATAAAATAATCTATTTGAATTTTTTTGGTTGAATTACCAAAAGCATAAAATATTTTACCCGTTCATGTATATGATTATACGCTACTACGTACTTTTACAAATGAAACGTAAATTTATGGAGAGGGCAAATAAATTAAAGCAAAAGGGACGAGACATACACGAGAAGTCGACCGGGGAAGGAACATTTTATGGTACACGTGTCGATAAATATGTTGTTAGGTAGAGCAAATATGAATATGATACCTCTTTGAATTTCTTGTGATTGAGACTTTCTCATATGTTTTGGGTATGTATTTTTTTTTCCAGGTTTTTTTATATTCAAATTGAATCAAAGGTAATTAGTTACATCCCAAGTAAAGTGTTTCTCAATTCTGAACTAAGTCAAGCACTGAACTCAAGTGCTAAAGGCCCATGGCTTACAAAACTTAGAAGAGGGAGAAAGATCATACATAGAGTTCGCCATACAATCCATCAACCTCTGTCAAATGAAGAGCATCCATATGTGTCCATAGAGAAGACAATAAAAGCCCAGGTCAGTTTATTCAAGGAGGGGCTCGAGGAAGAGTACTAATATCAAACTCTCAAGGTGACCGAAGCTAACCCAAGTATCCAAAATGATACTCTAAAAATCTCAAGCATCCATACTCTGTAAGTACCAAAAAATGGTAAAGGAGTAGGATGTACAAGCACAACTTTAGAATAGTTGAAGTTGATCTTCCCCAATAACTATACCTTCATCATATTCTATGAAGGCTAGGTGGACGGAGGCCATAAGGAGCGCTTCCTTGGATAAACTATCTGCCCTCTCATTGTATTCTCTATAAACATGTTGGATGTCTAACGAGAGAAAGTTGGATTTTAGTTCAACAATATTAACGCACCAAGCATCCAAATCCAGTGCTGATAGTGCATCCTTTTCATTGGCCCAGCTTATGATGACAGAGGAATCCCCATATACATGGAGAGTGTGGATTCCCATCTCCTTAGAAAGGTAAAGGAGTGACCAAATTTCCAGGAGTTCAGATCTGGTATTAGTACTTAATCCGCATCCCAGCTTAATGTGGAAGAAATGTACCTGACCGATTAACAAGTAGATACCTGCACCGCCAATCTTATTAGTAGCTGCTCCATCGAAAAAACCTAAGGAATAGAATAAGACGGGAGGCAATCCAATATTCCTTGTTTTTGTGATTTTGGAAGCTACCATAGAAAAAGAGTTGATTTGATCAACGATTTTATAACAGAGAGGAAGAATCTCAGGTCTTTTTTCCTCAAATATGTAGATATTCCGAGAGATCCACAAGTTCCAAATAAGGAAAATTGGGAGGTAGAGAAGTTCTTTGCTTCTAATGAACCAACCTTCAAGATTTCCAAGCAGAGTGACATCGTCCCATACCAGAGAGTAGTTGAATTTCCTGTCGAGGAAATTAATAACCTCCCTTGTAAAAGTACACTCCACAAAGAGGTGATTGACTGATTCCTTAGATAAATTGCATAGATTGCACCTATTAGGCTCTGACCAGCCTTTCTTTCTCAAGTTATCCCAAGTGTTAATATGATTTTCAATGCTCAGCCATACAAAACAAATAATTTTTAAAGGGATATTAAAGTACCAGATCCGTGAAAAGGTTCTGACAGGTGAAGGAGGTACCAGAGAGGAAACAATGAGGTCGTAGGCCAGACTAGCCGAGACATCTCTCGAAGCCTTGTTATGTAACCAGAGAAGTTTTATCTTATGAGTCTTCCAATATTATTCCACCGTGAGCTAGTCCTTTAGTATACTCAGTCCATTGTTTAGGCCAACTACCTCCAAGATCTAAATCAGCTGCAGAATGCCAATAAGACTGGTGACAAGTGCTAAGGTTCAAATTAAGAACTTGATGAAGTTGCGTGAACACATAATCAACAAGGTAATCTCTAAGCCCTTCCGAGAGCAAGAAAGAAGTACTCAGTCCTACAATAGGATCCAATCCCAGCCTAATAAATATATCATCACCCAGCTTTCTAGTGATCCAAGTGAGGGAACGAATGAATCCGTTCGATAAATAAGAGGTATTGTGTACAGGAAAGTTCTGTTTGTGGATCCATGAATGAACATAAGTGTTTTTGAGATATTTGTGGCCAATTACTATACTCCAAGTACCTTTACCACTTAAGATCATCCATAATCTTTTCAATATGAGAGATGTACCAAACCAGTCAAGATTTTTAATATTCTAGCCACCGTACTCAAAGGGTCTGGACAGAGTGTTCCAGTCAACCAATTGCAACTTTTGTTTATCTTTTGTGTTGCCCCAAAGAAAGGAGAAAATACAACGCCTAAGGAAATTTAAGATGGATTTTGGAATGCGAGCAAGGGAAAACCAATATACTGCTAAACCAGAAAGTATGGACCTGACTAGAATCAACCTTCCACCAATCTGCAAATCCAATCCCCAACAACCAGTGTATCAATCGACCTATGGTCCTACTGGTATACATATGCCCTATCAATATTACTAGTATGTTCATCCTAACCGACAAATTCCTTTTTTGGCAACTTTGGACTTGCTTGATCTGTCTAAGTTAATTAATGACCCCATCCAGCATAACCCTTCGTGACCTGCAATTCCAGTTAAGTTACCATAAGATATCCTGAAATTTGATGGGAAGCAGGGAGAAGATCCCAAAAACCATGTTACGACTTTCCATCTATGGTGTTCTTCCAACTCCTTGATGGATGATTCAGTCCGTTTAAGGCTCTTCCAACGAACTTTGACTGGTACAACTGCAAAGTGGTACATTTAACTTCTGCAACATTTGTTTGTGGACTTTGGCTCATTGGCAACAGTTTTTCTTACTCATTTCTAGTTGCCCATTTGTTACAAAAATGGTACAAATATTTTGGCATCACTTCGTCAGAACACTTCCACGCATATATCAGATCATATTCATGAGTGGAGGAGACGACAAAGACTTATTAAAGCTCCCATTCGAGACCAATTATTGGCTGATTGGTTCACAAAATCCTTGTTGCCTCCCATTTCCCTTGATGTGGCTATGGGCGGTGATGTTACTGAAGAGCAGGCTATTAGTCACGCTCAGTATCTAGACTTGGTCTATTCCTAGTCCAAAACTTTGTATGACCTAATCCCTCAGGCTCCTCGTGCCAGCATAGACCCTACCAAGCCACCTGCAAAAACTCCTGTTGATGGGGTTGTCGGTTCAATCCAACCCTCGTCAGTAGCTAAGCCTGCCAAGCAACATAGTGCTTCTACTACTACTCTTTCTGCTCCTACAGTTTCCACTGAGGTGAACGTTATTCAAAGTACGCAGACATCTGGTAACAAGAAAAAAATAAAAGGAAAAAATAAAATGTGTGGAAACCAACAGGAGACTCCCAGGGCTACAACCCCAGAGACTGATAATAAAGGCAAGAGGAAGAATAAGTATCCTTGCCTATTGTGTGGTGGTGACCACTGCACGAAGGAGTGCCCTCATCGTGAAGAGATTAATAAATTTTTGAAAAGTAACCCTACACCGGCAGTGCTTATTGAGCCCTTTCTGTCTCGACAACAATTGATCAATCATATGTCTTCTCAAGGAACCTCAAATTCTACAGAAGAAATCAAAATGATGTCCTCAAAAACTATTAGCTTGACTACAAGTAGTCAGTCATATGAAAAACCTGCAGAGAAGAAGGACGAGAATCCTCCTTCCGAGAAAGATCCTTCCGCTAGTTCTTCTCTGTCTTCGTCTAATGATCCTCTTACAATCAAGAAACCTAATCTCAACTTGATTTTGCGCCCGACTAACTCTTACAGACTTTTCCACCAGATGAGTCCATTATGGAGATAATGAGTGCGGATGAACTTGTATGGAAAGATCATCACCATAGATCCTCTTTCCTTCCCAATGCCAGTTTGGTAGACTTTGACCTTGTGTCTCTCATTAGTACCGATATTGTCAGCAATCCTCAAATGCCTGTATTGTTGCAAGGCACTAATTCTGAAGGAAACCTTTGCAACATCACTCAGAAAACCCCTATTGACATATCAATCAAGCCCGTAACCGTCGAGCACATTCATGTAGGCCAAAACTGTTTAACATAAGAAACTGAAAGTTATAGAGCTCTATTCAAAGAGTTCTGAGATGTTTTTGCTTCGACATACGAAGAAATTCCTGGGATTGATCCGTCCATTGTTGTACATGAGATTAAAACTTATCCCATGGCAAAGACAGTCTGATGAAAACTATGCTAATTCCATCCCAGGAAGGCCGCGACTACTAAAGTCGAAGTGGAGAAACTTCTGAAAGTAGGGTTTATCTATCTTGTACCACTGATGGAATGGGTGTCTAATATTGTCTCTGTAGCTAAGAAACAAGGCACTATTAGGGTTTGTATTGATTTTCGAGATTTAAATAAGGCTTGTTCGAAGGACAATTTCCCTACTCCACACATCGATCAAATCATCGATAACTGTGCCGGGATTGTCATCTTTTCATTTATGGATGGCTTTTCCGGCTACAATCAGATAGAGATCCTACCCATCGATCAACATAAAATGACATTTATTTGTCCGTGGGGAACCTTTTAATATCTGAAGTTACCCTTTGGTTTAAAAAACATCGGAGCTACATTCCAATGCGTCATGTCCTATGCTTTTCACGATATTAAGCACATTGCGGAGCCGTATCTGGAAGAACTCCCTGCTCATTCACAACCACGGGAGGATCACCCAGGGCACCTTAGGGAAATTTTCCTTAGGTGTTGTCATTATAATATTCAACTCAATCCACACAAATGTAACTTTTGTGTTGAGACTGGATGTCTTCTTGGATTTGTGGTTTCCAAAGATGGCATTTGGATAGATCCTTTGAAAATTGCTATTATTTTCGCCCTACCCACCCCATCTAATATCACTGAACTCCAAATATTGTAGGGGAAGGAAAAATTTCTTCATCATTTCGTCTGCAACTTTGCAGAAAAACACATGGCTATATGCGTCTCCTAAAGAAGGACACTCTGTTCTTTTGGGATGACCAAGCCCAACGAGCTTTTGATAATTTGAAACACACTTTGACACATTCACCAGTGTTGCACCCCCAAAATTACTCAAAATAGTTTTTGATGTATGTTGTTGCCTCCACTACTACCATTGGCATGGTTCTAGTGTAGGAAGATCTCAACAGCCAAGAACACATGATTTATTACCTAAGTAAGAGTCTTCTTGACTCTGAAACTCGTTACTCACGTGTGGCGAAGCTAGCTTTGGCTACGGTCATTGCTGTGTAGAAATTTCATCACTACATCTTACTACGCACCACAATTGTTCTTTTGGATTAAAACCCCATGTCTTACATTCTGACTCGTCAAGTACTAGGGGTAAAGTATTCCCATTGGATCGTCATCTTATAGGAATTTGATCTCGAGTTTGCTAAGGCTACTTCGAAGAAGTCCTTGGTTTTCGCGGAGTTAATGTGTGACCTTTTCTATGCTTTGATGGAAGCTGAGCCCAATGATTCATTTCCAGATGAATTTTTGTTCTTGATTAGCACAAATGACCCGTGGTATGGAGATTTTATTATTTATCTCCAGACCCAGAATTTCAACCCGACATGTCCCGTGACAATCGTCGTCGCATCCGTCACCACACAAAGTATTATCTCATTTTAAATGATACGTTGTATTGACATGGTATTGACTCCATTCTTCGACGATGCCTTACACATGAAGAGGATGATCAAGTTTTGAATGATTTCCACTCTGGAGCATGTGGCGGTCATATTTTTGGGATGGCGACAACTTAGAAAATCCTTCGCACTGGGTATTTTTGGCCCTCAATCTTCAAAGATTGTCATGAGGCAGTTAAGAAATGGCCACCCTGTCAACTCTTTTATCCTAAAAAGCACACCCACCCTTCTCCTTTACACCTCATCATTGTTGTTGGCCCTTTCACCAAGTGGGGTATTGATTTCATGCATTGTAATTCTACCTTAGCTGGGGGGGCATGGTTACATCATCGTAGCCATTGATTACCTTACAAAATGGGTTGAAGCAATGCCTACATATGCAGAGGATGGCAAGACTGTCGCCCTCTTTTTGTTTAATCGTGTCATAGCTAGGTTTGGAGTTCCGCAATCCATAGTCACTGACCACAGATCTCATTTTCGCAATTAGATGATGGCTGAGTTGAGTGCTAAGTTGGTTTTTCGCCATGAAAACTCAACTCCGTATTACCCGCAGGATAATGGTCAGGTTGAGGCCATTAACAAATTTTTAAAAACTATGTTGCGTAGGATGGTCGGAGATCACAAATCCAACTGGCATTTGACTATGTTTTCCGCACTGTGGGCTAATAGGACTTCAGTTAAAACAACAACTGGTTTTACACCTTTTCAGTTGGTTTATGGACTAGAAGTTGTCCTTCCTATCGAATGCCAAATCTTGTCGCTCAAACTTGTAGTAGAACTTCTCCAGAACACTTCTGCTGAAGAAGAAAGATATTTGTACTTAACAAACCTTGATGAAAATAGAAGAGATGTTTCCTTGGCTAAGGAGGCACACAAAAAACGCGTTAAGGCCCGGTACGATAAGTCTCTTCAACCTCGTGTTTTCAACGAAGGTGACTTGGTTCGTACTTATGATCAGAGACATGACAAGCTAGGGAAGGGATGTTTGAATCTATGTTGTATGGTCCCTTTATCGTCAGTAAATTTTTAGAGAAGGGGACCTACGAGCTTGTAGACTACGATGGGATACCTTTCGGGAAACCTTGCAATGGTTTGGACCTGAAAATGTACTATGCTTGAAATCATTTATGTATGGTACCTTGTATATATGTATATTGTTTGACATTTTGGTGTGTTTTTGTCTTTTCAATATGGTTTTGAGTTTCTTGTCAGCACTGTTTATACCATGTTTTGGTTATGCATATCAGATGGCTTTTTATGGTTTTTCTTATGGTGCTTGTCGTCATACCTTGAAGCTTGCTTCAACTGCTTGGGTTTTGTATTCCCCAGCACATGACTTAGTCAATTCAGGGGCAGTTTGTATTGGTTCAGCTACCAGCAACATTGTTGAGTATCAAGCAGTGCTAGGTTTGTTGACCGAGCTACATCTCGGGACATTCATGACGTGGTAGTATTCATGAACTGACAATTAGTGGTTTGTCATTTAAACCACGTTTATACCATCAGAAACCCTACACTTTTTCATCTTTTTCGAAGAGTGCGTCTATTAGAAAGGTTGTTTGAATCAATCCTTATAGGCACATTCCTAGGTCTTATAACACGGTTGTTGACTCATTGGAAAACTAGATTTTAGACTGGTATATTGCCCTACATAAATTTTATAGATAAAACACAGTTCATTGTAAAATAAAATAAACAGTATAAGGTACATAAAAACTCATGTAAATATCATTTTCCATTTGAACGCATATAAATACCGTAAATAAGTCTGTATATATATATATATATATATATATATATATATATATATAAAGTGTTTTTACAAAATATGGTCACGAGACCTCGACTGAAGCACTCTGGCTTTCAGATATACAAAAATAGAAAAATTCTGAAGCTAGCTAGCTTTCAATGTATACATCATGTAGAATGTCTAGTGCTGCTCATGATAGCACATGATCACCCTGGCTACCCTCTGTAGCAGGTGACTGAATAGACCTGACACTCCAGCTATGTGTCTCTCGTACCTCTTGGGGAGGTCATCAATAGAAGCATATGGAATGTCCAGAGTCAACCGGTTGAGGTCATCCTCCAACTTGGTTAACTCATCGTCCCCTCTATGAACGAAGCGGGCCCTCGCTCGTCTATCAATCGAGGAAGATCCCCTAGGTCGTTCATCTCCAACATCTGCATGAAAACATTAGGTCTCGTCATCATTCATAAAAATCATAAAACATGAAAATGCAAAAAATAATAAAAGTATTGAGTAGTCTTCTTACCAATATCACCCCATCGGGCATCTGCTGGTAGAGGTAGATTAGGGTCCCCTCTAAATTCAGGGCCTGCGTATGCATAGTCCTCCACCATGAGAAGTTGGTCCTCCAACCAACGGAAGAATGTGCTACCATATTTGACCTTGGCCCCACCGCCACCGGTGCGAGCCATGATCTCTACCCACCACAGCATATGAGGGTCCCGTGCTCTCAACTCTGTAAAGGTCACCTGAGGTCTTAGATGGGGCACCCTCTCGAAGAATAAGGTTTCCAAGATAGTCCAATAGCCAAACTATTTTAACTCCCCCTGTCGACACTTAGTCAGGTGATCCTCGAACACGCTCAGTAGAGCCTCGGCCCACTTGAAGACCATATGCACCATTGCCTCCAAGCCGTAAAGAATATGGGCTCGGCAAGCCTGGTGAGCCCCTTGGCTCCCTACAACCCTCTGCATGGTAAAAAGTACCGTCCGGAGAGGCATATCTCTCACCTCCTTGATGGGAATATTTTTCCCAGACATTTGAGTGCCTGGAAAATAGTGGTGATCTATCAGTTCTTGTGTCCTAACATATCCTCCCTGAGGACCCGTCAGTGAGATGTGCCCACCTCGCCTGGATAGTCCAGTGAGGAAGTAGATATTTTATACCTCCATTGTAAGAATGTGGGCAGCCACCTCAAAGTATTGTTGCTCAGGATTCCACATCCTCAATATGTACTCTAGCATTCTCACATGAGACTTCATACTCGAGACATGGAAAAAATTTAGGAGCCCATAGCCCCGTAATAGATCTATAGAAGCGTCATATGCCTTAGCTTTAGCATCATCATCCTCGTGTTGTCTTTCTTTCCACACCACCATTTTGACTGAGATGACCTGCCAAAAACTAAAATAGGGGTATTAGAACACATAATCAACATTTAAAAATACTTCAAAATCCCTAATTTGGCCTCACCATTCATCTCTTGGGCACACCTTACAGCACCGCTTTTGTCTCCTTGAGACAGAGCGGTGCCACCACCTTTTTAGGCATAAAAGGCCCGGTTTTCCACGAGCATCGCCTTTCCCGCAAAGGGAAAACACGTTATCCGGGATACGATTTTTACCCTTGGGTAAAAATCCCCAAAAATCCGTGAAATGTGTTTGAAAAGAAAATACTCGACCATGAAAATGATGCGAATGGTTGTAGCTCTTCCTTGGGACAGACGGATCGAAAATCGGACGAGTAACAACTCCAGAATATTCACCAAAAATTTTCACAAAATTGCTCCAAGTAGCTCTCCAAACTTGGTAAATAGTAAACTGAAATGTTTTTACTATTCCTTTGACTTTTATATGAGATATTTTAGGGGTTTTATTACATTATTTAATATTTTAAAAATTATTTTATTTAAAAATGCCCTTTTTTATAGTCATGAAAATCAATTTTAATATTTTTTTGGAGAACTAATAGTCTTTCAAAAGGTTTTTGCAAGGACGAAAGTAAAAGATTATTGACTATGGGTAAGTTCATTTTTTACTTTTTCATACTTCCATAAAATGGAAAAAGTCATCGTGCACTAATTTCAATATTTTGGTCGTGCTCTTGAAAACCTAATACCAAAGTTCCGAATCATTTTCGCTTCTTTTCAGGATCGTTAAATCCGCACATCATGAAAAGAAACCCTACTGGAGTCTTTTTAATCTCTTTTTGGACTCCCTAAAGGTGAAAATATTGTCGAGTGAACTTGTCTTCTTCACGCTCATAAAAGTTCTTGAAGAGTTGTCTTTTCGACGGTAGTTTACCCCTTTTTCGGTTCAGATCAACTAATTACGAAAAATGACCCTTCAGAGTCTTTTTCTGTTTTCGTTCAGACTCTCTAAACATGAACGATATAGAGTTAACTTTCAATGGAATCGTTAAAATAAACACTAAGAGACCCTCTTTTTGGGAACGAATCCCTCCTTTCTCAGGTTCGTGAAACATATGAGGATGGACTTATCTTGGGATAAGCTACAATGAGTGTTTGTTACCCTCTTTGGAAAAACGAAAAGAGGCACTCATCAATCATGATGGGGAAATTAAGGGAAGTGAACTATTTCATTTTGCAAATAAATGGCAGTTAGTAGTCACCTTTGAACATGGCACTTGTCTGCATTTCATTCAGTCAATTGGGTATTCACCGTGCTTCCAATTCGATCCACTTTCATGAGTCATGTCACTCCTTTGAGTCTTTTAAATAATGCATCGCCGCATTATGTCTTGGTATCCGCTTGGTCTAGTCAATGCTACCAAGTCTTCAATCGTTCCATTTGATGTTCAAAAAAAAGTAAAATTGAAAGTGTACCTTTGCGGTAAAAAAATCCTTTGTGTCAGTACCTTTTGAGTCAGTCCTATGGTTACATCATACTCAAAATTCGAGAACTTTGTTCCAAGTTTTGTGTCATCGATGTGGGATTCATCATGGCATGATACTATTCCTGTCAACATTAGATCGTCATTCAAGAATTAGTCTTAGAAACAAAAAGATAGTACCTTAATGACATATTCTCTTGCCCTCGACATAGGTTCACATCATTGACCTTTGATCGAAAGATTGAACCGAGTGTTCGAAATCAAATCATTTATTCACACTCAAGAGATTGCACTACGATACCTTGAGAATCATTGACATCAATGGTGATTTCCCTTGCACTTGTTAATGGTTCTCATCATTGATTGGTAATCAAGTGGTTTCTACCATGTTCGACATCAAAACATTGTAATCACATGGATATAATCGTACTTTGTGGAAGACGAGACGAAGACCCTGGGTATTTATTGAGCGCTCATTGCTTTCCCTAGGTTGCGATGGAGTATTGTGTATAAGTCCTAGCATGGATCCACATTTGTATGGTCATGGCTGTGCTCAAATTTGTGTTCGTTTGGCATAGGTCTATATTGTATGTCTGGTAGCTATGTCCAAGTTTGAGTCTTCTTCACATGGATCTACATTGTATTCTAGTAGCCATGTTTATTCATCTCTCTCATGGATCTTCCTTGTATTGGTCTGCAACCATGATGAGGAGACATTTGGGTATGAGTAAAAAAGTATTGATGTATTTCAAAATCCTGGTTGATGATGATCTACGATCAAGCGGTTTCTTGCCTCGAAGTGATAACTTGCTCTTTCAAAGTTCTCTCCTATCGTATCCCTATAGCCTCATGCTTTGGGGGGAATTCTGTTAGACATAAATCTCATCACCATCATGTGTTGAGGCATAAAACATTAGAAGTTGCCCTTAAATCCCAAACTGTGAAGTTGAACATTGGCCTATACTCCTATTTTCCATATTTGAGTCCAGCATCGCCTTTTCCCTTAATGCAAAATGTGTTACCCTCTTTAGTAACGCCCATTGTCTATTGACAATAAGTGGTGCCACCACCTATGCCCCTTGATCAAAGAGCGGTTCCACCTTGGTAACGCTCTGTCTACATGGAGGAAAAGCAGTGTTCGAGTTAAAAAGAGAAAAAGAGAATATTCATGAAGCTTCTCGAAGGAAGACTTCTTGGCACCCTCATCCCTACTCCTATGGACCACCTGGAGCTCGAGATCCTTCATTTTTGGATCTCCCTTCCACCTCACCCACTATTTTCTCAACCATACCTATCCTACCAATGCCTATAAAACCTAGCTCATTCCCCATGGTTGAGAGAGAGAAACATTATGTTGCTGCACTAAGGTTCTGGCCAAATCTAGGGTGAGCATAGAAGGAGCAAGTTAGAGCTTTTGAGTACAAGGCATGGCATGTGAAGGAGCATCACAACACTAAGGCAATGGTTGTAAGATTTATTCTTCATTTTTAATGCAAATATGGTTCCTTTCCCCTAAAATGTATTATGTTGCAATCATTCATTTTATTATGGGATTCCTTAGTCGCTAATATAGAACTATAGACTATGTTCTGGTACATTTGATCTTGCTTGTTTGTTTGATGTGTTTGTGAAGGTACATCAGTGGAGATTCATCACCATAGGAGATAACTACATCACATTACATAATAGCCAAAGGACTCATTCCAGATATCTACAAGCTCTAGGGGAAGTCTTACATCCTTGTCATCACTCATTTGTTCTAGATCTGAACCATTCAGACCTAGAGGAACAACTCTTGTCAGCAAGAGGTGCATTTTCCTAGCAAGAAAAATCTCATTTTTAACTATGGGAATTTTAATAAATTGATTAATCATATGGAATGGATTAATAAGTGAATTAGTTACTTGCTCTCGTTTACAGACCAGGAATAGCCTAGAGCAATAATCTCATAGTGAGCAAAGTTTTGCACATAATTTCAATTTCTATTTCCAGTTTTGTTTTTCCTAGAAGATCGATTTCTTTACATTGAGAAGCACAAAATTTTTGGTAGTTACAACTACAATGCAACTTTGTTTCTCAAATCATATGTTGAGCGAGTTCGAAATTCAAATTGCTACAAGGGGAAGGCACTAGGACTATTGTTCTCAACAAATCCCGGGGATCTATTGTCCCCATTGGAGCCTGTGTTAGTACCAATTTTGACCCAACTTTCGTAGATATCGATATGGGAGGAAGTCGTTACGCCTTTTGGCTTAAAATCTTAATCATTGATTTGTCTTCACCCAACCCAAGTCAAAGTTGGGTACAAAGGCATATTCATATGTCAAAAGTGGTAACACGCCCAAGGATGGAGGTTTTTGAAAACCATGATCCCAGAGGAGTTTTCAATGAAAAGTGATCACATGTCAAAAGTGCTTTAGAGGAAACTCCTCCTCAACACCAAATTAACATGTGGGAAAGTCACCTAGGAATTGTGTGAGACCACCCTTGATTCAGTGGAAATGTGATCCGTTAGATGAACTTAGACAACAATTATCGACAGAGAAAGTAGTTGGTTCAACCCTCTTTTGCAGTATATTATTGCCATTGTTGAACATACTATCCTCTCCAAAGTATCACCTGGAGTTATCACAAGGCAATATCATTTGTTTCAAGGAAAAAACAAAGTATGTAGTCATTTCGAGGGTAAATCTTTCATAGGTTTTCGATGGTGTGGTTGCATAAGGATGGATTAAGAAAATAAGAAGTCAACCACATGTTATAAATTAGATTTCCTCATGAAAATAAGGAATCAAATGAAGGGGTTCTTTCAAATTAATATCATAATCGCGAAAGGGTAATTGAAGCAGTTTAACTAGGAAAACTAGTGCAGCGGGTGGACAAAAGTAGTTAGAGCTAGGGACACATATCCCATTGAGGTGGCAATATTCAACCAATCAAAATCTAGAATTGTCAAACAAAATTCCTATATAAAGAAACATTTGAGGGTAGAAGAAAGGTTGTGAAATTTGTTAAAAGTCAGGAGGGATGAGACAACCATGACTTCCAATCCATTTTTGTATGTCTTTATGTAATAGAGGCATCCAGAGGATTCATTCCTTGGAATAAAGAGCTATGTCTTATTTCTAATTTCAATATTAATATTCTCATTTTCCATGTCTTTTCTTTCTGTTTTGTAAGTTTGTAGACAATCTAAGATGCATTTGAGATCAATGTTCAATCATGTGTGAGGTTTAGATATTCCTGATATTTTACATGTTTTACATAAAATTATTTGTGTAATAACATAGTATGGTGAAATCATAACCGATGGTTCTTTCCTATACCTGATAAATGCATACATAGTTGTTTGTAAGCAGTTGTTGGTCCTAGAGTCATATTTTATGTCTAGTTATTTTAGTTGTCTTGGTTTGTAGGTGATATTAATGATGAAATAACATGGATTCATATTATATGCTTAGTTATTTCAGCATTTTTATTATCTTACAGACTATTGTTTAGAGTGGTATGCTCTATTTCATTATTGAAATGTCCAACCCGCTCAACTATGTTCATGTGTTGGATTCATCAAGGTGATTCCCAACAAATTCACCTCATCTCCATCTCAGCATCTGCAAAAAAAGGTTCATTTCCTAACAGGGTTTGAAGTGCATTTATTTCTTTATATTTCCTCCATCTTCCATCTTAAAGTTTCAACGCTCTTCTTTTCGACTCCATTCCCAATGGAAAGGCCTATATGGTGAGAGTTTGCATATCTTGGTCTCGGATATGCTTTTAATTTCTTCCAACCAATTTCATGTTAAAGATTTGTTAAATCCAGAAAACGTTTTGTGAATATCCTATGGTCCAATAACCTGTCTCTCTATAGGCAGAAACTGTTATATTAGTAAATTGTTGAGGGAGTCCCCTTTGACCTTAGTGCCAACTAAAGGTCTAAATTCTGGCTGAATGATCATGCATGAGCTTGTGCAAAGCAGGCTAGTACAACTTTGGGGATAATACTAGTCAATACATAGAATATAGAATCGAAGAGCATATTACTAACATTAACCATAATCACAAAACTAAATTTGTAGTCATCAAATATTCCAATTACCACATTTACTTTGACCAAATCAACATTATAATAAAACTCAACAATATTATACTATAGTCATTAAGAAAGCCATAAAAATTGAAAAGACTCCAAATAACATTACTTTAGAAGATATATTTGATATAAAACTCAACCAACCTAATATCTTATATCATCAATCACCTTCAAAACCATACAAATCTCTTTTTTTCAAATGGTGGTTCATCGTAGCTACATCCATCAGGAATTATGCCAACAATTGTTATTCATGAGAATCAAGGTATGACCAGAATTACATAATCCGCTCAATCATTACATAGGGGCTCAACAAGAGCATCATTCCTCCCAACCACCCAAGCTACATCCAATAGACAAATCCACGCAAATCTTCATAACTTTAAACATGAACATTTTCATTTTTTATCAAAATATTTTGCCTAAAATATTTGTTAAATGATGGATTTTAAAAGGCATTTATCCTTTCCCTTTGTTTCATAATTCTTTGTTATGTATGATTTGTTTTTAATGTTATTTCACAAATCACACAGGAAATAA
Source organism: Pseudotsuga menziesii (assembly GCA_001517045.1). NCBI lineage: Eukaryota > Viridiplantae > Streptophyta > Pinopsida > Pinales > Pinaceae > Pseudotsuga > Pseudotsuga menziesii. Next base: position 50,944 of record LPNX010672607.1, on the reverse strand, counting down.
CATTAATCACATATCACATTGTTTCAAAATTCTTTGTTATGTGTGATTTGTTTTTAGGAATATCAAACTAATTTGATATTCTTATTTTTTAACTTAATTTACATTTAATTAGATAGCACATTAACATTTTCTTATTATTTATTTCTTTAAATGATCAAAATGTGAATTTCAGCATTAAAAGTTGTAAATTAACTTGTTCACGTATCTGTATGTAAGTATAAAATTCTAGTTATAAACAAATATTTTTGAAAATAACAATAATAATGTATTTTTAAGGTCGCAGTTAACTTAGACACTAATTTGGTATATAAGATCCCTTATTTGTAGAACAAAGAACCATTTTTAAATAGATGTAAGTGCTAATTTTTTTTGAATCTGTGAATCTCCTAAAAACACATGTTCTTAACGCCCAATGTAACAATGATATCTCTTCCTAACGTAGCAATAATATCTCTTAGATGAGTTGATTTTCTCCCTACTCTGATATAACACATGTTCTTCTTCTTTTGTTCAATAGAAAAAAAAACATGTAACTTTCTATTCAAAATAAAACCAAAGTTACATATACACTTGACTCCATCTCCCTTTTTGCATCAACTGAAAACGAGAAAAAAAAAAACCATGTAACTTTCTATTCAAAATAAAACCAAAGTTACATATACACCTGACTTCATCTCCCTTTTTGCATCAACTCCATCATAACTGTCTTAATACTTACAAAAAATATATCACAAAACTAATAATTTTGTCATCCTACTGACACCGTTATCCATCTTAACAAGAACAACCTTTAACAAAAAACAAATATGAGGTTCCATATCCCTTCACAAAGAAAAAACTATCAAACAAAACAAGTCCATAGGCTCATTAAAAGTATGAGTATTGGTCATCATCTAACAATTCCCCATCCACAAATTTAGAAAACTGAATGAATCCATCCATTTCCCTAATTTATTCCTTGGATAAGTAATTTGCTTCTTCATTAAAGATTCAATATATGTGCGTGAAATAAATAACCTGAAAAGACTGTATAAGATCCCTTATCTTCCTCGTCGAACTATAAAATTACAAGGACTGCATTGAGCTCAACCCATTGGCCCAATCAATTACTGCTTTTGAATCACCACATACATTGAGCTCGATAGCTCCTCTTCTCTTGGCAAACCAAAGTAACCCCCAGAGAGAAAGAAGCTTTGCAAAAGTGTTTGTCCCAGAATCCGCTCCCATTTTCATCTCGATCCAATGATTCATCTTCGTTTTTATTAAAGAATCTCTGCAAAAGTGTTTGTCCCATAATCCACTCCCATTTTCATCTTGATCCAATTATTCATCTTCATTTTTATTATCATACGTGCTCCTCATCTCCCCTCCTGCTAATCCCCATAAAAAAAACCATAAATAACATTTTCCGTGAAAGAATGGCTAATATAAAACTTTTTTCCCTCGTATGTATCTTCTTTCTTCCATTCATATATATATGCAAGAATCTTAGAATCTATGAAGTGCACTAATGGATTTACCTCCTGAAAAACACATTTATTCTGTGTTTTCCAAAGTTCCCAAAAGACAAAAAATGCAACTCTTTATACTTCTCTGTTTTGTGGAACCATCTCAGTAAGCTATCCTCTATGCTTACTAGTCTCCAAATGAAAAAAAACAGAGATCATACTTCCGACCTCTTTCCAAATTGTATTGAAAAATGAATAATGAAAGAATAGGTGTTCAACTGATTCGGTGTCTTGATCTCTACAAAGATGACATATACTCGACCCAACAAAACCCTGAAGTTTGAGGTTTTCCCAAACCAAAATTTTCTCCTTCAGTAAAAGCCAGTTAAAACACTTAATTTTCAATGGGATATTCATTTTCCATAAAAACTTATACCACCACGTTATATTCGTCATTCTCCTCTGATCAATTAAGACCTCATATGCAATCTTAGTAGTGACTTCACATGTTTTTGTGTAGGTTCCCATACTAACTCATCACCCTTGTCATCAAAACAAATAACAACATGTGCAAGAGATAAAGTAAAATTTCTCCACTCCTCCTTCATCTACACAGACAAGTTTAATTTCATCTATGAAAGCCATTAACCCTCAGCCATATCTTCATTGTTTCTAATTTGAGAAAGTACCTTGATATTTCTTCTATGCAATTCAGAGATGAGCTGACAAGATAAAAAACCATTACCTTGTAATCCTTCACTAGGATCAATTCCAATAAAAACTTGATAACCTCTACCTACCTTCCAATTGACATCATCTTTGATTATAGGCAAGGATCTTAGAATTTTTTTCCAAATGTATGAAGATCTAGGAGCCTTCAAAACTAGTTCTCTAATCCATCGAAACAAGGAGTAAGTTCTGATGTATTAATGACCTTGTTCCATAGACCTGAAACAAAAAGAGTTCTCCACATACCCTTAGCACATAGTGCCATATTAAACAAACTCAAATCTTTTAAACCCCACACACCCTTATACTTTGGCAGAGCTATATTTTCCAAGGTTGCAAGGTGGAATTTTGAATTTTCCGGGTTACCTAACCAAAATAAATTAAACATCTTTCTTCTTAGTTGTGATATCACAACAACTAGAGAAATATATAAAGGAAACCAGTACACGGGTATGCTTTGAAGGACTGCATTTTCCAACACCAGAAACCCACCAAGCGACAACCATATATAAGACCAACATCTTATTCTCTTATAAAATTTATTCAATAACCAATTCCAATAGGCATTATCATAGGAATTTGGCTTTAGGAAAAAACCAAAATACATGAAACCCTCATTTATAGATGACATAGAATGGAGAAAAACTGAATGAATCTGATTACACATAACCTCGTCAACACAAAAAAGGCACAATTTTTTTTTTGATCACTTACTAACATACCAAACGCCATAATGAACAAATCAAAAACCTCCTTGTACTACAACCACGTCCTTTTACCCATTCCAAAAAATGAGAATATCATACACAAAGAATGTGAGAGATTTTTTTTTTCAGTCGAAAAAAATAGTGCTTTGTTATTCAAATGAATCAAAAGTAACCTTGTACATCAGCATATAATAGTCATAACCCCACTTGGCCCATCAGATCAGAAAAAAGTACTAAACATGCAAAACAGTACAAACAGAAATATGATAATACCCAAGATGACATGAAAACAATCAACACCTACCTATCGATACATGTAATGGAAGTGATCGATACATGTAATGGGAGTGAGAGATATAGAACAAAGGAGAAAGTTTCAAGCCCTTTACCTTGTCAGCCACTTTTCTTTCCTTAATCAATCTGCTTAGTCCATCAACAACCAACAGGAAAAGAAGCGGCGACAATGTGACAATACAATAATCTCTTAGATGAGTTGATTTTCTTCCTGCTCTGATATAATCTGCTTATTGTGCATACAATTTTTTGTGTACATCATTTTCACCTTTAACTGATTTAAGGTGATGCTAGCAGAGTCATGGAAAGCCCGATTATTTGTTGGTTTGAAAACTTTATAGATTATTGTCCCACACAGTTGTCCCCAATGTGGAAGCATTGAATGAATATGAATTACCAACGTTATTACAAAATTGGACGAATTATCAAAATCCCATCGTTTCAGCCATTCAAACTTAAATCCAACAAGTATGTGATTGTAAATGGAAGAATAATAGCTTTTGGTGGTGTTGCTGGTGAAGAAGAAGATCTTGAAGATATATCACGCGACAGACTCTTCAAAATATGCTAAGTCTGTTCATGCTCACATTATCAGTTCAGGAATGGAGTCGAACACATTCTTGCAAAAATATGTATAGTAAATGTGGCTATCTGGAGGACGCATGACAAGTATTTGATAATATTCCTGAATAAAAGAATGTCTCTTGGAACGCAATTATTGCCGGGTATGTTCAGCATGGGAACGGGTTTGGAAGTCTAAAGCTCTTTTGGCGGATGCATCGGGAAGGAGTGAATTCAACACATTTTACTTTTGTCAGTGTTGTTAAATCCTGTGGGAACACATCATCCTTATCTCGGGCACTGCAGATCCATACCCATCTTATAAAAATTGGATTTGATTCAGATGTTTTTGCGGAATGTGCCTTTATTGACATGTATGCAAATGTGGATATATGGACAATGGTCGCAATGTGTTTGACGAAATGCCTGAACTAAATATGGCTTCATGTAATGCAATGATTGCAGGATATGCTCAGTATGGCCATGTGGTTCATTCTGTTGAGCTGTTTATGGCATTGCAACGAGCAGGGATGAAGCCGACGAAGTTTACCTATTCGAGTGTTCTCAATGGATTATCTATAGAAATGTCTCTTGAACGGGGAAAGCAGGTGCATTCTCTCGTTATTAATTTTAGGATTGAGTCAAATGTTTTTGTGGGAAATTCTCTTGTTGACATGTATGCAAAATGTTTGAGCATTGAGGATGCCTGCAATATCTTTGACAGAATGCCTGAACGAGTTGTGGTTTCATGGAATTCAATGATTGGAGGATTTGGTCAGAATGGATGCTGGGAAGATGCCCTGGATCTCTTTCTTCAAATGCCACGCATGGGAGTGACACATAATGAAACAAATTTCACCAGTATTCTCAAAGTATGTGCCAGCAGTGACAGCTTTGGAACAGGGAAAGCAGCTGCATGCCGAATCCATCAAAATAGGCTCCGGTTTGCATGGTTTTGTGGGCAGTGCCCTTGTTGACATGTATGCAAAATGTGAGAACTTATCTGATGCACACATTTTGTTTAACAGAATGTCTAAAGAGAACATTGTCTAGTGGAATGCAATGATTGCAGGATACTCTGGGGGGGGGCGATGCTATGAAACAATGTCGCGAGGGTTTGGTGTGTTGAATAATCCTTCGGGATTACTTGTAAATAATATTTTAGTTATTAGTTAGTAAAATCTAGTTAATAATCTCGTTATCTAACTGTAGATAACGGTTTTGATCTCCTTTATATGTAACACTCATTCACATAATAAATTATTGATTTGCTGAGGTTCTTCACGGCCTGTGTCATGGTGCTCTTCCAGCAAATGCAAAGTGCATCCGTGAGATCAAATGAGTTTACATTTGCCACTATTCTCAAGGCATGCGACAATATTCAAGATGAAGAAATTGGTAAGCAGGTGCACACCCACCTCACCAAAGCTGGATTACATTCCAATACAATTGTGGGGATTGTTGTTATTGGTATGTATAAAAAATGTGGAAACATAGAATTTGCATTTGAAGTTTTCCATAGTATGCCTGAACTAAGTGTCGTTTCATGGAATACAATGATTGCCGGATATGCTAAGCATGGTCAGGACAAGGAGGCTTCTGAACTGTTTTCGCAAATGCCATATCGAGATTTGGTTTCATGGAATTATGTAATCACAATATATGCACAAAACAGGCTTGGCGAGGAGGCCATGAGACTCTATGAGCTCATGCTGCAGGATGGGATGAAACTTGATGAATTTACCTTTGTTAGTGTTGTTAGTGCTTGTGCTAAGTTAACATCTTTGGAGCAGAGCAAGGAGGTCCATGCCCATGTAATTAAATATGTATTTCAATCATACATTTTTGTTGGAAATGCCCTAATTGTTATGTATGCAAAATGTGGGAGCATAGAAGACTCAAAGAAAGTATTTGACAGGATGTCTAGACGAAACATTTTCTCATGGACTGCATTGATTTCAGGAAATGCTCATCATGGGCGTTCTAAAGAAGCCCTTAATGTTTTTGTAAAAATGCAACAAGAGGGTATTAAACCTGACCATGTCACGTTTGTTGGTCTTCTTTCTGCATGTAGCCATGCAGGGCTAGTGGACGAAGGTCGATACTACTTTGATTCCACCAGTCGGGATCATGGTATCGAAGCTATGGATGATCACTATGCCTGCTTGGTAGATCTTCTTGGTCGTGTTGGGCATCTGAATGAGGCAGAAAACATTATCAAGGTAATGACAAGTAAGCCAAATGCTTTGGTGTTGCGCACTCTGCTCGGTGCTTGCAGGATTCATGGAAATATGCATCTTGGAAAGCAGGCAGCTAGGCATGTTCTTGAGTTGGAACCAGAGGACTCTACAGCATATGTACTCTTAGCAAACATTCATGCTGAGGCTGGTAGGTGGGATTGTGTAACTATGGAAAGAAAATTTATGAAAGAAAGGCAGGTCAAAAATAACCCTGGACACAGCTAGATCGAAATCAGGAATAGGGTGCATGTATTCCTTACGGGGGACACACTGCATCCACAAACATAGCATATATATGAAAAGCTAACAATTTTGACAATCAAGATGCAGGACGCAGGATATGTCGTAGACACAAAATATGTGCTACAGGATGCAGAGCAGGAGGAGAAAGAACATTCTATTGGCCACCACAGTGAGAAGCTTGCGATTGATTTTGGGTTGATTAACACACCCAAGGGAACACCTATCTGAACCATTAAGAACATTAGTGTATGTAATGATTTCCATACTGCTATCAAGTTCATTTCCAAGATTGTTGAACGAGAATACATCGTGAGGGATGCCAGCTGTTTCCACCTTTTTAAGGATGGGTTGTGTTCATGCGGGGACTATTGTTGATGCCAAGTAAAATGATATCAAAGATATCTTACTGCCGAGCCTAGCTTGACATGTTATGTTTTGATCATGATTTTTTACATCATCTTGTGGAAGAGCCATAAGAGTAAAAGTAGCTAAGTATGCTGAGTATTTGCTGAATCTAAGGAAATGTCTCACGATTATGGTTTCTGAGATGATTTTTAAACATGTCCTTATTCCCAGATGAAGTTTAGGTTCGTGATTCATGAAGTAATTAAGTATTATTTCATAACAATTTTACACATGATTTTACAAAATTATCCATTCATTGTTAAATGATAATCTTGCAACAAGTTGCTAAAACCAGAATGTTTCCCTTGTGATGCTTAAGATTATGTTATAAAGGATGGAGACAATTTCCTATTGTGAAAAGTTGAATTTGAATGCCTAAGTTCTTTTCCTTCCATTTCATCCTTTAACTTATACTTTAATCCTTTTAATGGTCCTTCCTCTGCCTTTTGAGATAACTTTGTATTGTCAGATTGCCTTTTTTATCTTCAGTTTAAGCATTCCAACTTCAGATTTGGAGTTCTTTTCTTTAGTACTCATTATCCTACATACTCATTAGACCTTTTAGACTCGGTTTAAAGGGTCGAAGCTTAAAACATTACAAACCTACAACTACTTTGAATTTGAGAAGACAAACTTTATTTCTTTAAACACTGTGGAACTTGAAAAAGAGTTTCTGGTGTTACCTGTTGCTTTGCCAGTATTCTCTCCAGCATCAGTGGAATACCATCATAGCTTTCATCTTAGTTCATGTGAACAACAAAAGAGACACATTGAGTGGGGACTGTTGAGAAGAAAAACTCCCAGATAGTTAGGGCTGACTATAATAGAGTGAATGGAGAGACAAAAAACCAAATTCCCTAGGATCAATGACCTATACTCTTGCAATCAACTAAATAAACAAAGGAAAAAATTGTCAATAAAGAAGTTAGGAGCAAGAGACAACTGGATCTCGTCAGTTGTCCAATAGCTTTCTCACATCCATGAACTCTAATGCAAATCCAATTGAAGGGATGTGGAACTTGCACACAAGAACACAACACCTTCCTTAAATCTTATGGCGACATGACAACCTGAATCGAATTTATCATCAATCAATCCTAATTAGCCTATTAGGAGGACTAAAAGCCCTTACACCAATAAGCATCAAAGATAAACAAGCATTGAATGCCAAATTTTCGTGGGGGGAGAGAAGAGATCTCTATTGACTAATAAATAACAAGTACAATCAATTGATCTTGTCGTATGCACCTTCTAGAGTCTTCATTCTTTCCAGCCTTCAATCTTCATCTTGAATATAATGGAGAAGCCATTAAACTATAACAATCAAAAGATGATGGAATCTTAGAAACAAGGGCTTTTGAGTAGGGAAGGGGCATAAAACATCACAAGGGATTTTGAGTAGAACGGAGAAAAACTGAATGAATCTGGTTACACATAACCTCGTCAACACAAAAAAAGGCACAATAAATTTTCTGATGATTTAATAACATACCAAACACCATAATGAAACAATCAAAAACCTTATTGTACTACAACCACATTCTTTTACCCATTCTAAAAAATGAGAATATCATCCACAAAGAAAGTGAGAGATATATAGAACAAAGGAGAAAGTTTCAAGCCCTTTATTTTGTCAGCCACTTTTATTTCCTTAATCAATCTGCTTAGTCCATCAATCACCAACAGGAAAAGAAGCGGCGACAATGTGACGATAATCTCTTAGATGAGTTGATTTTCTTCCTGCTCTGATATAATCTGTTTATTGTGCATACAAATTTCTGTGTACATCATTTTCACCTTTAACTGATTTAAGGTGACGCTAGCAGAGTCATGGAAAGACCGATTGTTTGTTGGTTCGAAAACTTCATAGATTACTATCCCACACAATTGTCACCAAGGTGGAAGCATTGAATGAATATGAGTTACCAACGTTATTACAAAATTGGACGAATTCTCAAAATCCCATTGTTTCAGCTATTCGAACTTAAATCCAACAAGTATGTGATTGTAAATGGAAGAACAATAGCTTTTGGTAGTGTTGCTGGTGAAGAATATCTTGAGGATGTTCTCACCACGACATATGACTCGACAGACTCTTCAAACTATGCTCGTCTCTTGCATACCTGCGTCAACAGCAAAGCTCTGGGAAAGGTAAGTCTGTTCATGCTCACATTATCAGTTCGGAATGGAGTCGGACACATTCTTGCAAAACATTCTACTCAATATGTAAAGTAAATGTGGCCATCTGGACGAAGCACGACAAGTGTTTGACAATATGCCTGAACGAAACAATGTCTCTTGGAACGCAATCATTGCCGGGTATGTTCAGCATGGAAACAGGTTTGGAAGCCTAAAGCTCTTTTCGTAGATGCATCGGGAAGGAGCGAATCCAACACATTTTACTTTCGCCAGTGTTGTTAACTCCTTGGGAACACATCATCCTTATCTCAAGCATTGCAGGTCCATGCCCATGTTATAAAAATTGGATTTGATTCAGATATTTTTGCGGAATGTGCCTTTATTGACATGTATGCAAAATGTGGATATATGGACAATGCTCGCAAAGTGTTTGACGAAATTCCTGAAATAAATATGGCTTCATGTAATGCAATTGTTGATTTATCCCACAGTACTGAGAGGCTGAGAGGGGGTGAATCAGTCTTGTCATTTTTTACTTTTAATTATACAAAAATAAACAATTAAGATACAGATTTTATCGTGAAAACCTCAAAGGAGCAAACCACCAACACAAACTCATTAATAAGATGAATTTACAAAATTGTTTATCTGCTTCAACATGATACACCCTAGATTTTTCTTGCAACTACAGAATGGGATGATACAACACCCCTATGGTTTTCTGCCTGCTTCAACAGACAAAGATTCTATGCCACCTTATTCTCCAGCTACGACTGGAAGGAGGCTTCGACCCCCTGCAGGCCTGTGGCCTGCCCTAGCACCACCCTAAACTGATTTACTCAGTCTTTTAGGAACTTTTGAAAAACTATCCACTTTGGACTCTGTCAAGCTTCCTAACAGAGACACCTAATTCTTTACACATTTATTCAATAAATACCCTTTACCTATTTCCTATCAATGCATCTCTCCATAGTTGCGCTCTTTCGTTTTGGATCGTGACTGTTTATTTATAGTCACAACTATTAATCATTTATTCGTTCAACCCTCACATCATTTCATTGTTAAGTTTCAGCAACGACACCATTTTGTTCTTCCCATAGCTCAGAATCCATTTCCGCAGCCTTGTTTATCGTTTTCTGGTGCTTCCATAATCTTTTTCTCCAGATACAATCTGAACAATTGATCTTATGTCTGAATCTCTCTGGACCGTTGATCTACTCTATAGGTTTCCCTTTTGAAATCGTATTTCCGCACCAAGTTTCTGTTTCAACGTTTCCCCACCGTTGATCTTCATCGGGTTTCTCCATGGGTGTCGATCTCCATATTGTAAGATGCGGAAATGTAACATTTCCTCAAATCGTATATCGACTTTCCGCAAGATCCTTTTCGCGGGCTCCTTTCCGCAAGATTTATTCCCACAAGATTCTTTCCGCAATCTTTCTTCTGCACCATTGATCTCATGTGGAGTCTTTCCGGACCTTCGATCTTTCATATTGCGGGTTCATAAAATGTTTAAACGTTACTTTCGCAATTTCCTTTTCGCATTTTTTCTTCCACATTGTCAATCTCTTTTAGCGGCACTAATCTAAGTCGTCTGATCTTGATCTTTTGCAGAACGTTGGATTTTTCGCCTAACTGTTGGAATTAATCCTTAATCGTCAGATCGAGTGCAGGATTAAGATAAGCCATCCGATCGAGTGCGGGATTAATATAAGCCATCCGATCTTTATTGTTGTGGAACTTCATCCTTCCGCCTAACTTTTGCAGAATTGATCTTCAGCCGCTGGATCTAGGGCGGGACTAACCTCTGTCGTCCAATCTTAGTCGTCTGCAGAATTTGATCACTTCGCATGTATTTAACCTCTACGCTAGTTCATTCAGCATGAACATTGTGAGCGTCGATTTGCTTGGATGATCGATCTCAATTGTTCAACTTGCTATAGGTTTATTCATTTGTCATTCAACCTATAACTTGCAATAGGGTTATTCCTTTGTTATTCTGCTGATTTCAGCATGCCACCATACCTTTGTTAATAGTTTTGACATCAATGACAACTACTTTACTCAACAATCTTCCCCTTTGGCATTGATGGCAAGATCTTTGATCATTCTCCCCCTTTGACACCAATGAAAAAGAAACTTCTCTGTCTGACAGCTCCCCCTGTCATCACATCTCCCCCTGGGATTGCGCTTCCTCTTCTTAGTGCTTTTGTAAAGAAATTACTCCCATATTCTGTCTAAGATGCTCAAAGGCTTCCTTAGGTAGTGGTTTGGTGAAAATGTCACCAGTCTGTTCTTTTGTGTCAATGTATTCTAATCTGACAGCTTTTTGAGATACCTGTTCTCTAAGATAGTGATATTTGATCGATATATGTTTTGTCTTAGAATGCATGATAATATTTTTAGACATATTTATAGCACTAGTGTTATCGCAGTTGATCACTATTGGATGTTCATATTTTACAAGTAGATATTTTAGGGTTTGTTTCATCCAAATAACCTGAGTGCAACATGAGGCGGCAACAATATATTCTGCTTCTCCTGTAGAGAGTGAAATGGAGGATTGTTTTTTACTTGACCATGATATTAAACAATTTCCCAGAAAGAATGTTGCTCCACTAGTACTTTTTCGATCATCAACACTTCTTGCCTAGTTTGCATCAATAAACGCTTTCAGGTAAAGTCTTATCCTTTTGAATACCATAAACCATACTTCATGGTACCTTTTAGGTATTTGAAAATCCTTTTTTCTGTTGTTACATGTGTTTCTTTAGGAGCTGACTGTAATCTAGCCACCAATCCAACAACTTGCATCAGATCTGGTCGTGTGGCTGTCACAAATAGCAAAATGTCAATCATGGATCTAAACATGGTATGATCTACTTCCAGACATTCATCATCCTTACGTAACTTGCAACCAATGACCATAGGAGTACCAACAGGTTTGGAATCTTCCATTTTAAACTTTTTCAACATATCTTTGATGTATTTCATTTGAGAGATGAAAATTCCTTCATCTGTTTGGTAAACTTGCAATCCCAAAAAGAAAGTCAATTCACCCAACATTGACATTTCGAATTCTTTCTTCATTTTAGAGGAAAAATCTACACTTAGGATTTGAAGATTGCTTCCAAATATGATATCATCCACATAGACAACAACAATGATCATATTTTTATCTTCGATTTTTAGGTAAAGATTACTTTCAGTGGATCCTCTTTTAAAACCTTGATGTTTCAAGTAACTATCTAGTCTTGAAAACCATGCTCTTGGAGCTTGTTCGACACCACAGAGTGCCTTCTTCAGTTTACAGACATAATCTTTGTTTTTTGACAAGAGAAACCCTTAAGGTTGTTCAATATACACTTCTTCTAGTTTGTCATTCAGGAATGAAGACTTGACATCCATTTGATATACTTTGAAATTTGTATGGCATGACAGTGCTAAAAACATTCTGATTGCTTCAAATCGTGCTACAGGAGCATAAGTTTCTTCAAAGTCAATACCTTCCACTTGGGAATACCCCTTACAAACCAATCTTGCTTTGTTCCTTATTACTTGTCCATCTTGCTTGAACTTGTTTTTGAAAATACATTTGGTTTCTACATTGTTCTTATCTTCAGGTCTTGGGACAAGTTCCCAGGTCTCATTTTTCTCAATTCGATCTAGTTCTTCATTCATGGCTTTAACCCATTCATCACTTTTGTTGGCTTTTGTAAAGTTCTTGGGTTCTACTATTGAGAGTAGGACTTGTTCAACACATGTTAGTTGTTTTCTTGTTTTGACTCCAGCATTTTTATCACCCATGATCTGTGACTCCAGATGATCCTTTTGTATCCTTCTAGATGGATTTTTAGTGTCAGGTCTAGGAAAGTATTCTTCATCTTTTTGTGTATCCTCCTTATCTTTGTCTTCTTCTTCGTTATGAATGCTCTCGTCCTTTTGCAAGTCTTTTATTTCATCATCACATGTATTTTCAATACTGTCAATATTTTTCTCTTTCCTTGGTTTTATATCATCTACTTTCACATCAGCACTTTCTACAATTGTCATGTCCCCAACCCTTACTCGGCGGAGATGACGTGACAACATCTATCAACCTGGGCAATCTAAGCCCCCATGAACATCATACATATATAAATGTGCATTGAACTTAAAGTGTATAAATACACAGATGCATAATAAAATGTACATGATATATACAACGAAAGCAAATCATTCATTCAGCACACTCATGTATTCAACATGTTCATGATAATTTCGTAATAATTCATAAGCAAATACAGTTGCAGAACTTAGGTAAATAAGAATACTTATCTTTGGAAAATCTTGTCTCGCAACCATCTATGTCGCTGCAACATTCCACCCAACCATAGGCCAGTGTGCTCTTTAATCTCTTAGCAACACTGCCACCCCCGAGCCGAGCATGATTTTCCCCAATGAATAAGGAACACTAGCAGAATTTCCCCATAGCCAAGGATACCATAAAAATTTAGTCAAGCCAACACAGTTGGGTTTATCAGACTTACACATGCAATGGTTTACACTTAGCCAAATTCACATGAGACACAACCAAGCCAACAGATGCGTTTGTCAGGCTACCAGCCAAGCCATCCTTCCAGTTGGGTTTATCAGGCTGCCAAGGAGATAGAAAGACTGGTTGCTAAGCTAGTGAACTCATCCCCAGAGCTATGAACACCCACACTGGATCTAGCCTGATTTGTAAACAATTATACACCCAACACAAGGAAGCATTCCCTTCTCTGCTACACAGTCTCTCGGGCCATGCCTTCCCTTCCAGTGCTATTCAGGGCATGCAAAGAGGAAAACCAACCTTCTAGATTGGTCTGTGAGGTTCTTTCACACACCGGGTTTATCAAGCAAAACTAGACTCTATTTCCATTCCTTCAATCAATTCAGATTCCAAACACGGATGCACACACAGTGATCTCAATCCTGGGATTTATCAACACGTAGCAGACACCAGGGATTACATACACACACAGAAATTTACGAATTTATGAACATTGTCGGTGCCAGACCGACTGCTGCAAAATACCAAAACCAAAACATTGCTGGTCTTTCAAAACAAAGACACAAAATCGGATTCAGGGCAATCGTGTTCAGGAAAACAACTAGCAGACAAGAGAAAACGTGAGAGAGAACAATCCACAGAGGAAAACAAAAAATGTGAAGGATTTAGATCACCGAACAAGAGAAATTCGTGAAAGGTTCAGACTCAGAATCATTTTTTCTTGCTTGTTGCTGCGTGAATGCCGAATTGGTTTTCCCCAAAACTTTTTTCCATTCCAAAATCATGAGGGAAAGTGAAATGTTGCCGCACGAGGGAAATGTGACCATTTTTGGTGTTTTCTTGCCCAAGAAAAGTTAAAAATGTTTTTCCAGAAATGATGCTCTGCCCATTTCGAATTTCTTTCCCCTCTTCCAATCCCCCACTCCCTCATCCTTACGAAAAATCATGCCCCCATCTCATTTAGTTGCATTGGCATAGTCGGCTGAGGGTTTTTAATTAAAATTGCAAATTTAACATGATGTCCATCTTTTTAATGTTTAGCTAGCATAAAATACCATCGGCTCAACCTTAATTGCCGAAACATAAACTCTAAACCAATGGTGGGGTTTTTTCCTAGCTCCACACCATGGTTATTTACATCATAATATTTAAATGGAAACGGGGTCAAAACCGGGGTGTTACATTTCCCTCCCCCTTCAACGACACTGTCCTCAGTGCTTTACAACATTGAATAAAAATGCTTGCCGGTACTGCCCTCAACAATCCGCAGATTCGAACAAAAACGGATGTGCCAGTCGCATGGAATCCTCCAGCTCCCATGTAGCTTCTTCAGGACCATAGTGCTCCCATTGCACCTTCACCTGTCCTATTGCTCGGTGTCGGAGCATTGTGACCTTCCCGACGAGGATGCGCATAGGCTAGATTTGGAACTCTCCCTCTAGTTCCACCTGTATCACATCCCAATTTATTACATGGTTAGGATCATGTACATATTTCTTAAGCAAATAAACATGAAAAACATTATGAGCTCTAGTGCTAGCAGGCAATGCAAGTCTATATGCAATTGGTCCTATTCTTTTAAGCACTTCCAACGACCCACGGTATTTAGGTGACAACTTGGCACAACTTCCAAGCTTCAAGGAACTCTTTTTTTCCTTCACTCTGAGGTAAACATGATCCCCAACACTGAAATCTCTATTCACCCTATGCTTATCTGCATAACTTTTTTGTCTGTCCTGGGCTGCCTTCAAATTTTGCTTGATCTTTACAACTTCCTGCTCCATCTCCTTGAGCAATTATGGACCAAGCACAACCCTGTTCACTAGATTATCCCAAGTCACTGGTGTCCTACACCTTCTGCCATACAAAGCTTCATATGGACTCATTCCCAAGGACGTTGGTGTCCATTGTTATAAGCAAACTCTACCATGTGTAAACAATCTTCCCACTTAGTTGGTTTGTCCATCACATACATGTGAAGCATGTCTTCCAACACCTGGTTAACTCTCTTGGTCTGTCCATCGGAATGAGGATGGTAGGCAGTGCTAAAATTCAACTTTGTACCCAAATATGCAAACAACCCCTTCCAAAAATTGGAAGTGAACTTGCAATCTCTGTCAAAGACTATTTCCTTAGGCAATCCATGCAGTTTGAAAATCTCCTTCATGAATATCTTTGCAATGTCATCAGTCTTATGCGTAGACTTAATCGGTATAAAGTGTGCTACATTTTCCAACTTGTCCACCACAGCCATGATAGAATCATGTTGTCTCCAAGTCATTGGCAATCCTGTAATAAAATCCATGGAAATAACCTCCCATTTCCATTCTGGAACTGGCAGAGGCTGCAACAAACCTGCTGGGTGTTAATGTTCAACCTTCACCTGCTGACACTTCATGCACCTTGAAATATATTCAACCATGTCCTTCTTCATTCTTGGCCAAAAACACTGCTTTCTAGCTGTAGAAAATGTCTTCTAATATCCAAGGTGACCAGAATATGGAGCTTGATGGATCTCATCCATAACAACCCTCCTCAAATCTGCTACATTTAGAATATAAATTCTGTTCTTATAGGTAATAAGTCCATCTTCTTCCAATTTATATCCCTCATACTTCTTTTCAAGGCTTTGCTGCTGCAACTTGTCCTTGACCTACGCGTACAATTCATGTTCAGTAACATGATTAGCAATCTGTTGCCTCAAAGCTGATTGGAAAATACTAATGGATGCCACGTGCATTTCCCGCACCTTCCTGCTGAGTGCATCAACTACCTTATTCTCTTTCCATTTTATGTGCTTGATTTCAAAATCAAACTCACATAAAAATTCCAAACATTTCGCTTGCCTAGCATTCAGAGTAGGTTGATCAAACAAACACTTTAGACCACAATGGTCTATCCTTATCTCAAATCTTCTGCCCATCAAATAATGTCTCCACATCTTGAGAGCATGTACTATGGCTGCAAGTTCTAGATAATGAGTGGCATAGTTCTTTTCATGCTCCTTTAATTTTCTAGACTCATAACATATCACATGGTTGTCTTGCATAAGAACTCCTCTAAGTCCTTGACCACATGCGTCAGTACATACCAAAAAATATTTCTCTGGGTCTATAAATTTTAAGACCGGTGTATTGGTGAGAAGATACTTTAACCGCTGGAAACTTTCTTCACACTTCGAGGTCCATTCGAACTTTATCCCCTTCCTTTGAAAAGAAGTGATAGCATGTACAACCTTGGAGAATCCTTCAATGAATCTCCTGTGGTATCCTGTAAGCCCCATTAAAGATCTTACCTTTGTCACATTCTTTGGAGTAGGTCAATTCTTAATAGCTTCAATCTTGTGAGGGTCTACACATATACCCTCCTCTGAAATAATGTGACCCAAGTACTGAATTCTATCCCTATAGAAGTCACACTTGCTCAGCTTTTCATACAGCTGATGTTCTCTGAGAAATTGAAATGTTAGTCTCAAATGTTCTTCATGCTCTTCTTCATTCTTAGAATAAACAAGAATGTCATCAAGGAAAACAAAAATGAATTTGTCCAAATACCTACTGAAGGCACCATTCATAAGGCACATAAATGTTGTTGATGCATTTGTGAGACCAAATGGTACCACTACAAACTCATAATGTAGAGATAATGTTGTTGGTGCATTTGTGAAACCAAATGGTACCACTACATACTTGTAAATATTCTAAGCTAAATATGGACTATAAGACACAAGTCGTGGCATACAAAGATAACACCTCGAGAAAACAATTGTCTAAAGCATAAAACAATTTACAAGTTCTTGTATACGAATAAATACGGTACCATGTTTTTTTATAAAATAAACTTAATATATAAGTATGTACTTTCGTAAAAAAATACTTAAATTTATTAAGTAGTTTATGTATATGGTAATTTCATAAGGAAACTTTAATTTATTATCTTTTTTCTAAAAAATTAAAAAAAATCAAGATACAAAGAAAAGGGAAAGATACAATAAAAGAGAGGGCAAAGAAATTAAAGCAAAAGGGATGAGACATACACGAGAAGTGGTCCGGCAAGTTTTATTACTTTTGAAAATTTGTGTAGAGATATTTTCAAAAAAAACATTTTATGGTACACGTGTCGACAAATTTGTTGTTAGGTAGAGCAAATATGACGAAGATATGCTGTTGAATGTTTTTGTGATCGAGACTTTCTCATATGCTTTGGGTATTTTATGTGTCAAGCTGCATCAACTTTGTCCGATTCAATTTTGATATCTACCTCCAAGCACGAATAATAATTAAAGTTAGACCCTTACACGGCTCTTCTCACACTATGTGGTCCATCCATTTAACAAAGTGTTGAAATGTTAGATGCATGGTGCAAATTATACCATGGTGTGGTCTACCCATTAAACCTAGGGAATTCACAACTATAAATAAATAAACAATGGTGAAGTGAATATTCATTTATTCCCTAGTAATTAGTAAAAGTGTTTTGTGTTTTTACTTTATATAGATGTTACATCATTGCTTTCTCCTATGAGATATTTTGTCACTGTAATTGTTATTCTCGTAAAACTTTCCATTTATCTTCATAAAATATTTATTTTATAAATTGATTTAAGATGTTTTTTCTATTTTTATTTATTTTTGTTAAGTAAAGGTATGATCCTTTTATTAACAAGCAAAATAGTATGTACAAAATTTGTCAGAGTTAACCTAGTTTTGGTGGGCTAAGTTAAACCATAATAGAGAGACTCACCCATCATAAGTTTCACAATTTATGAAACAAGCAAAGACCCTGAGCCTACCCGAGAGGGAAACCATGCTCTACCAAAGTTGTTAAACTTTAACCAAGATAACAAACTTGACACAATAAAAATTCAGACCTGTCCCTAGACAAGGAACCAAGTAATGGTCATATAGTTTCATGATGGAAAATTTGACAACAAACATGAACATGTTGTAGAAAGTTGCGGAAGTTGTGGTAGATGTGGAAGTTGCGGCAACTGTGAAACAAGGTGCAGAAAGTTGCGAAAATCGAAGAACATGTAGTAGAAGTTGTAGAACAAGTTTTAGAACGCTGTGGAATAAGATGCATAAAGCTTTGGAAGTTGCAGAACAATTTTCAAAAATTTAAGAATAGATTGTGGAAGCTGCAGAACAAGTTGTAGAAGATACGAAACAAGTTGTGGAAAGCTGTGGAAGCTGCAAAACAAACTATGGAAGCTGCAGAAAACCGTGAATTGGAGGTTGGGCCTTAAATCTTTCAAAGACATCACTCCATTGCCAGATACAATGTGCATGTGGAGGAAAGAACCAACGTCCTTTGCACCGGATTTGGTTCCTCATGCAAGTTTGAACCATCACTAAGCCCATCAACTATGTCCTCTAACTACATGTCGTAGGTTATCATTTCTTCTAGATGCATGTCCATGGAATTGGAATCCCCCCTTCTCACCCCATTCGAGGAAGCAATTTCCTGGTATTCTAAGGTCCTACAATCTTATTTGAGCTTGTAATATTTCATCTCATCCCATTCGGACTATGTGAGGATGGTTAATGTCGACCCCCTCATTGGCTTGGCGATTTACCGACTTGATAGCTTCTTGACAAATATGGGATGGGAGAATGACAAGGATGTTGGGGAGTAGGGAGGCCATGCTTTGAAGATCCTCTTCCCATTTCCATTTGTTGGCAAGACAATGAACCAAAGTGCCATTGGGCAATATTTTCAAGTAATTTATTAGGATATATGAGTCCCCTTCTATTACTAACTTGGTGGTGCGAAGGGAAATGACTAGAGTGATACCTCTAATGAGCCCAACAAGTTCTACAGCATTGTTGGTTTCTCTTCCAATATACCCATCAATATGTTGAGAATGTGACCTTTGTCATCAAGAACAATGCCACAATATCCAACCGACATTGGATTTCCTTTAAAGGCACCATCAAATTTTAGTTTAAGGAATCAAAGAGGAGGAAGGGACCAATAGTTTGAACCATACATGTTGGGAGATCTATGGTGTAGAGGGGAAAAATTGGATTGGTTTGTGTGGCCCCAATCTTTGAATATCAATTGCTCGGGCTATTGTTGCATTGGTAATCTCGTTCAGAACATGGTTGAATATTGATAGTTTCTTCAATATTGTGCTTCATCTTAGCCCATATGAGATTGGGGTTCATACTTGAGGCTTGGAAGATGCGTTAATTTTCTTCCTTCCTCGTTTCCCAAATAAAAAATCTAGGGATCAATTTCCAAACTCAGTTAAGGATGGGATTAGAAAAAGGATTCTTTGACCACTGCTTCAAAGAGGAGACAATGTCATCATAGACTCTATCGGTTTGGTGAAATTGCATGGCTCCCCATCCCATAGGGAACTGGTATACCCACAACTATCCAATAGATGATCAATGGTTTCAAATTAGTTGTTACAGAGAATACATAGCTATGGTCCCTCAAACCCTGTTTTGAGCATGTCATCCCATGTTAGAATCCACCTCCAAGCAACCAACTAAGAAAATGTAGCAACTTTAGGCCTGTTGGCAGGCAACAACCCTCTCAATTTTTTCTCCTGTGTTGAATAAAAATGATCAGTTCTCTTCTATGATTTATTACAAAAATTATATAAGAGTGCCTTCAGAATCTTTGATTCTGATCTCAATTTCAGAAAAGTTAAGAGTCATATTAGAAATTTATGAAACACTTTCATAAATTTAATAAATTAGCACCTGTTAATCTTGTAATTATATATATATATATATATATATATAAAATCAATTTTTATTATTATCAATTCATCTGATTATATATTGATTCAGAAGATTTAAAGTATAGTCTGCTAAATAGTTCTTTGGATTAAAATGAAAATACATTTTGAACACGTTACAATTTGGTTTTATTGATTTTTTTGACAAGGTATTTATTATTATTAGTTTTTGTAATTTTTATGATTAGGTTTGATCAATTAATTGAAATATTTTATGTTAACCCTAATAATATATTTTTACATAAAACTTGATCTTTTAATACCATGCCATTTTTTTTTAAAATTGTGGAAAATTTATATATGTTTCCCAAATTAGCTAATGTTTATTCTTATATATCATTTCAAAATCTTCATTGTGATATATTCATAATAATTGAATTTTGACTTAGTGTTTAGTTTTTAATAAGTTTTCCATCTGATCATACTTTGCAATAGGTCATATGATGATTTGGATCCTATGAGTTCATTCAAAACTATATTATTTTATCCTTGAATCAATTACATGTATAAATATGGTTTTGGACCATTTTAATTATTATCCAAAGTTGACCTTGCTACTTGGTTGGGTTTACGAAACCCTAGGAGACATCATTGCTTGTAATGACAACTTCACATCATCTAGTTCAATAACACAATTGCCTTCCATGTATAATCTTTGCTTATTAACGTTGACGGTTGTGTTTATGGTATGAGATACAAATTGTTGGTTTGAGGACATCTGTTCAAAAGGATTTTAATATGTGATGATTACCTTAGTCAGATATGTTCATATTAACACCATCCTATGTGACAGTCGTTTACATCCATGAATTTATTTGATTTTGAATATCTTGTAATGATTTCAAATCACATCAATTTGTTTGATGAATACTTATGACGGTTTGATGTTGAAGTTCTCATGCGGGGAAACTAGTCTAGGGTTACTCATTAGCTCCTCCAGAATCGCGTGAAGGTTCATAACATGTTTTTGTATTCACGTATCACTATTCATTCAGTTTTTACAACCCCTTTCAATCCTCTGTCATTGAAAGAATTGATAATTGAACAAATGGCTCCCTTGAGTCGTTTTGAGCTTTCTGGTCCAGAGATGTTAGAAGCCAACCCTGAAGTTCTTTCCTTATTTGAAAAAATTAATTGGAAACTCTTCTTTTTGGGTTTTAGTGGACACAACGAAGAAGTTACCAGGCAATTTGCATTGTCTTTTGATGGAAATGTTGCTTAGATAGGTGATTTACAGTTAGTCATAGATGAAGAATTCATTGCAAAAGCTACGAAGCTGCCTCGAACTGGTGAACGCTAGTTCAAAGGGTCATGAATTGACAAGAAAAAGTTCAAGCAGTTCCTTCTCCCATTGTCAAAAGAAGATGCACACCTTAAATTCAGTTTTCCTGTGAAATATTTGAGGAATCAATGGCGTGCTCCTTTTGAAGTCATCTCCAGGTACATCTCTTGTGATGGTCGGTATTCGAATGTTCAATTATACCATTTGAGAATTTTAATGGCTCTTAAGGGTTTGAAGTTGAATCTACCCTACTTTTTATTTCATAGTTTGCATAAAATGGCTATCATGGTTCAGCGTACCATTGGAAATCAAGACCGTAGTCTTTTCCATCATGGCCTGATTAAAATGTTAGTTTAGTATCAGTTAGTTACAGTAGGGAAAACATGGGATGAATTCTTAAAAGAAAATGTCTTTGGGTTAACCCGATTTTGGCCTACTTACTCACCTAAGACTCGTGCAAAATGAAGAAAGCCTTGTGAAGGAGAATTAAAAGAGGAAATCGACCATATAAGTGATCATGAGGGGTTGGATAAGCTCTGTTTAATAGTTGAAAATGAGAAATTTTATATTGAAAACCCTCCTGAACAATCCACGAGAAAAAACGAAGTGGGAGAGGGAAGTAAAGTAGTGGTTCAGATGCACTCTGCTAAGTCAACAGGTGACTTGTATTCTAAGGTAATGGAGCAGAGAAAGAAGTATGAGGAAAAGGGGAAAAATCCAGTAGGTGACAATAAAAATATTGAATCGAGTATGAGAAAATATGAGATACTTAATCGAAGACTTACAAGGAGTATGATTAGTCTTTCAGTTCCAAGAACTATAGAATGGAGTTGTGAACCCATTATTGTTGAAGATAATAGTAATAATGAGGATGAATCTCCTCCTAGTGAAACTCCAATCAATGAATATGAACAGGAACAGAGTAATAGTCACAACGATGTGGTAGTATCTCATAAGAGATTCAGGAAAGATCATTCATCATTACCAGCACAGTCTGAGCATGAAGCTCGATTTGATTCATCATTAAATGATAGTGATTCTCTAGTAGAGACTTTAAAAGCAGCGAAGCAGTCGATCAAGATTTCGAAACAACATAAGGCTGATCGATTAAAAGATATTGAATAAGCTTGTGACAAGATGAAAATAGAGTTACAACAGAATAAAAATGAATTGCTTATGTGGGTTGACCGATGGCAACAGATGAAAGCCAAAAAAGACAAATACAAAGCAGAAAGGAAATTGTTAATAGCAACTAATGAGAAATTACTAAAAGATGAAAGAGTTCATGCAAAAAAAATCTTGAAACTCAGGGCCAATTTGTCAGAAGCCAGGAAAGCGATCAAGTTACAGATAGCAACGACTTAGTCTATTTTTAGTTGTTTTAATTTCAAGTTTGACAGGTAATAAGATGTTTTAATTAGCACACCTACAAAATCATATATTTTGCAGGCATGCTTATAATTTGTATTATTTTATTTTCTGTTGCCATTATTTTAATGAGAAATTCATTTTGTTTGTTACAGGTGTACATGGTGTTGACATGCTGTAAATAATATAGGCTATTTTTTCTCATCGTTGGCATACGTTGGTGCTTCTGGAAGAATTGGATACTAAATATAGCCACGTCATAGGTCAATCCATCTTAGCAGAAGATAATACAGGCTAGTCATTTAATTGACATTTTGTTTCATAGGATAAACGTATCTGCTAGGTGCCTTCTTGGAAGAAATTTGATGCAATTGAATAGAGATAGAATTTCTTCTGTCTTTATTATAGTGGTTATTAGAAACTGTCCAAAATGATACTCTGTTTACACAATATTAATGTTTGAATGAGAATATTATTGAGTTTGATTACTTAATATTTGTATTGAGAATTGGAATTTGGTAATATAAACATTACATATTTATTTTTTGATTTCATTTTT
>LPNX010672607.1:14578-26454 GCA_001517045.1 Pseudotsuga menziesii | reverse complement strand
TTATTCTCTATCTCTTTGTTTATTTGAATCATTAATTGATAATTAATTTAGTTTTCAAGTTGCTCTCAGCTGAGATAGGATAGCTAGTTAAATTTTAGTCTTAGTATAGTTTATTTAAATTTAAATTTAAATTTAAATTTAATAGTTGTTGTAACACCCCAGTTTTGACCCCGTTGCATTAGATGTATATGATGTATATATTGTAAATGATCATGGTGTGGAGCTCAAGGCCAAGGCCCCACCATTGATTGGTTATGCTATGTTTCAGATTTAAATTGTCACCGATGGTGTATCGGGGCATGCGGCATAGATATTGAGTTGTCATCATGTACATATGCATCTTTAATCAAAATGAACTCGACGAGCTACGATTGCGGCAACTAAATTGAGAAGGGGCATGATTTTCACAAGGATAAGGGTGTGGGGGAAATTGTCAAACCTTAGCCAATGAGGGAAAAACCCATGTGTCATCTCCCCTTGTCTTACCCAACCACCTCCATTAAGAATTGCTACTGGTGGTTGAGGCAGTTATTGTTTTGGGAGTGGGGTGGCAAGACTGTCAGTCCATGCCTACCCGTGCACTCCACCAGCAATGAGCCTCACGATGGGAGAAGAATGACTATGCCCTTCATTCATTCTCTCCACTGCGCGTTATCTCGGGGGTCTGTTTTTGTTCCTCACGAATTGCTGTTCATCCTCACGCAGGAGCGGAAGTTGCTCACGCTCACGCATAGGATCTTCCTGGCTTTACTCACGCAGTTCTTCCTCCACAAATTTGGGAATGGTGTGGCCGTATCATTTCCCCACAGACTGATTCGCTTCTCTTCTGTTTTGGGCTCACACAGCGAGCTGGGAGCTGTGTTCTCTCATCCACGATTTGCTGTGAAGGGACCATCCACGTTTACAGTTGTATGATATCCTCACAGACTGGTATGGTCGTGTCATTTTTCCTGTCATTTCAATGTTGAGAATGGGGTTGTTGTTCTTCCCGTGAGTTATGGTTGCCGCCATTCTCCTCGAAGATTTGTTGTGTTGCTGTGGTCTCCTTTACATCGTGATTGTTGTGGTCTCCTTTATGTTTTGGGGACAGGAGTCTATTCATTTCACGCATAGTGTATGCTGATACGTTTTGGGACTGTTGATTTCTCCCATGTTGTAAATTGTGTGCACTGACACGTTCAGTGGCTTATTGAAATTCGCTTGGGAGTCATTTCCCTTGTTAAGCTGTTCAGCTGTAACTGCTGATTGATTGCCTGCGTGCAATGGTTGGTCTTCGGACTGTGTAGGGAGTAGGGATGGGGGCTTGGTTTCTTGATAAACCTGGTGGATGGAAACCACACAGACAGAGCTAGAGGGTTGGCTTTCTTCTCCACAACCCCTGAATAGCACTAGAAGGGAATGCAGGGCCTGAGGGACTGTGTAGTAGAGAAGGGACTGATTCCTTGTGTTGGGTGTGTGTGTATGTCTTATAAGTCAGGCTAGTTCCAGTGTAGGTGTTCCTAGCTCTGCAATGAGCTCACCAACTTAGCATTTAGCCTTTCCCAACTCTTGGATGGCCTGATAAACCTAACTGTGTTGTCTTGGCTATGTTTTGTGTATCCTTGGCTATGTGTAAGCCTGCTTGTTCCCTTATTCCTTGGAGAATCATGCCCAGCTCAGGGTGGCAGCATTGCTGAGAGATTAAGGAGCACGCTGGCCTATGGTTGGGTGGAACGTTGCAGCGACGTAGCTGGTTGCAGAACGAGTTCTTGATAAGATAAGTAATCTCGCTATTTCACTTCTGCAATCATATTTCTGTTAATGATTATGATGAACATGTTGAATGAATGTTGTATGAATGTGTGTTGTTTCCGCTGCGTATGATAAACAATTGCATCCGTGCATGTTCATTTTATTTCAATGTATCATGTTTTTAGCATTCAACATTCAGTATTTTATGTCTTCACATGTTCATGGGGCTGGTTTCCCAGATGGTTAACGCCATGGTCGCGTCCTCTTCGCCTGTCGGAGGGATGGGGACGTGACAGTTGTTAAATAGCATTAGATTAATTTTTGGTAAAACCTAATATAGTCTTTAATTCAAAATATTTGAAGCGAAACCCTAAAAACTGAAGACTTTCCTCAAGAAAGCATTATAGGATAACTTAGGTCTTAGAAAACTAATTCGAGGGTTTATTTAGGTAGTAATAAGATTAGGATAAATTTTTATTGAATTTTAGATTCTCCTTAAGAGGAAAGTTCAGTTGGTAGCAGGACCATAACCTGCGAGATTTTGCCATTTCAAACACACCAGGAGCTGCTCTAAGCGACTTGTGTGGGCTTAATCTCCTTAAGTTGGCCAAGTCAGAAATTTCGGCCAACAAGGCCATAGTTTGGTGTAACTATTTTTTTCTAGATTGGATCTTAGGGGGATGTTGTCGATATGTTAGGTAATAAGATTATTTTAAGATAAAGCCACTACTTAACTTATGTCCCATCGAAGTATATCAGGGCCATGGTTAACCTTGATGCACCAATGTTGGAATTCATCCCATATGTCTCGTCCTTCAACTTTGTTATCATATTGCCACTTAGATAAGTGGATCCAATTTCAATTTCCATTCACATCTACTTAGGGTTTCCAATATTGATTGAACTTTAGTTTGTTATTTGATTCTAAAAAAGATTGAATGGGATGCACATGGTGACTTTCCACAAGTTTTGGGAGTTTTTGCTAGGAATCCTCCCAAAAGAACAAAGATTTTTTGCTTTCACTTCCCAAAAGCAGTGTTCTTGAACCAGGGAGTGTTTGGCCGAGGCATAATTCCAAATCAATGATCCTAGAATGACACCATCCATTCTGATGAGATACTCCCGATCCATTCTTTGAGCATATGTTTCCTTTCGTAAAAGGGCCCATGCTTATTGATGTTAGGTAACCCAATGCCACCAAATCTTGGACCCTGAGATGGAGTTGTCTATTTTGAGATCTCTAAGACCAAGGCCCTCGACCAGTTTGGGCATACAAAGCTTATCCCAACTGATAAGAGCCCTCTTTTTGTGATTGGTGGAGCTATTCTAGAGGAAGTTTCTTTGAAGATTTTGAATGGATTTTAGAACATATTTGGGGGCCATAAGGACATGGAAGAGGTAGAATGGCATTGGTTGAAGGGCGAATTTGACCAGAACTAAACAACTTGCAAGATTAAGAGCATGGAAGGTCCAACTAGGAAGTTTTTTCTCAATCTTGGCCAGGAGGCCCTTTTAAGAGGAGTGCTTGCGGGCAAAGTCGAAGAGGTGAGCACCTAGATATTTGGATGCGAGGGAGACACCTTGGAAGCCTAGAATTCTTGATATGCTTCTTTGAACAATTGTGAGGATATCGAAGAATAAAATTTGGGATTTGGATTCATTAATAGATAGACCCAAAGCATTCATGAAGAATTTCAGGATTTGCTTTAGAGATTTGGATTCCTTCACCAAGGGTGACTCAACATGAGAGTGTCATCCACAAATTGTTGGCGAGTGTGCTTGAGCTTCTAATGGGGGAAACAAAGGCTTCATATTTTCCCAGAATGGGAGGAAACTTTAATAAGACAATTAAGACCTTCAACCATGAGGATGGATAGGAAAAGGGAGAGGGGGTTGCACTAAAAATTCCTTGGGAGGGTCTAAAGGTGGGGGATGGGATGACATTGATGATGACAGAAAATAAAGGGGAGGATGTAAGATCCACTATCCAGTGGGACCATCTACTTTTGAAATTGAAGGCTAGCAAAATTTGTTCAATGTATTTCTAGCTTAGCTTGTAGAAGGCCTTTGATAGATCAAGCTTAAGGAGCATTCTTGAATTCTTAGTTATTTTAAGAGAATGGATGACTTCATGGGATAAGATGGTCCCATCAAAGATTGGCCACCCTTCCACATATCATGTTTTCTCCATGGAAATCAACCCAGGCATAATGGGCTTTAGGCGATTCACTATAACTTTAGTGATTATTTTATAAATGGCATTGCATAGTGAGATAGGTAGAACTTACTTAGGTCTGAAGCTTGATTCTCTTTAGGTACGAGCACCATAAATGTATCATTGAAGATAGGGCGGATGGTAGCATCTCTTTGCAAATATTCCATGATCTCAAGGACTTCCTCTTTGATAAGGTGCTAAGAATGGTGAAAAAAGTCAGAGGTGAAATCATCAGGGCTTGGAGATTTCTTAGTAGTTATCTGCATGACTGCTTCCTATACCTTTGCTTCCTCAATTAGCCTCATAAGGCTGTCATTTTTGTCATGGGAGACAAATGTAGGTATATGTCTTGTAATTTTCTATATGGTTGGAGATATGTCTTGAACAAGATCTAAGAGAACATGCCAATAAAAGGAGACAAATTCCTACTCTATATCTTTGTGTGTTGTAACATATTTTTAATTAGAGTTGTACAGGGAGGAGATTCTATTAGCATGGTTGTATTAGCACATGGGTTGGTGGGAAAGTGAACTATTTTTCTCTACATCCTTGAGCCATCAACCTTGAATTTTGATGCCAAAGGATTTCTTCCTACTTTGGGCGTTTATCAATCTACTCATGGAGATGGGATTTTGATTTCTTAAGGATAAGAGTGCATCCTTATTGGATCATTTGAAATTGAATGGATTCCATTTTAGTTTTCAATTTTTTTATGCTTGAAAGTTGTCTCTGAATTCCTCTTTATTCCATATTTTAAGGTGTTGCTTGAGATATTTCTTTTTGGTTGGAATCGATACATGGGATGCCCCTCCTTAGTGTTTGATTTGGTCCACCATTGTTGAATATTCTCTTGAAAGTTTGGGTGGGTGTGACAAAAAATTTCAAATTTAAAAGGAAATATTTTTGGCGTTCCCACAACATTCCAAGAGAGATTAATGGGCCAATGATATGAACTCATAGTTGGAAGAATGGATGTTACAAAGAGTTCCCCTTGCATGGTTATTATCAATGAAATAAAATATGATCTGTCCTAGAAGCAATATGTTTGTTGCCCCCTCTTTTGTTGTTCTAAGCATATATCCCATTAGAAGTTGCTAAGTCGATCAACCAAAGGTGCTGAATGGTTTCTTAGAAGGCATCACCATCTCAATCCAGCTTCCTTCATCCTACCTTCCTTTCCTAAAGAGAGATGATCATGTGGAAATCACCCCCAATGATCCATTTAAACATATCTACCTGACTATCTAGCCAGGCTAGAGATTCTAAGAATTGCAATTTTTAAGGAGTGGACTTAGGACCATAAACATTAGAGATATGTCCCATAGTGTTTGATCTTAAAAGGTGGAATTTAAAATAAAAAGCTGAATGAATGGTTTTAAAATGACATGTATTCAAATAAATTTGTTAAATTTTAAACCTAATCCAATTTATTAAGATGCATTGAATGGACATGCAAAACTCACTTAGGTTTTACACTTAATAATTAGCGATATAAAGGGTTTGTCAAAATTTTCTAAGATTTAGGATTACATATTTTTATTAAGAAATATCAAATTTGCACCTTAATATTTATATTGAATCCACCTAGGATTTGTACCTTGTTTAATACATTAAGATATTTGCCAACAAATTCTTCTAGGATTTAGTCTTGGTCTCATTTAACCTAGATTCATATTAATATTGGATTTATCAAGCCTTAATCGGGATAATTTGTACTATGCATGAATATTACACATTACCTTTACCTAGGCCGCATAATGCACTTCTCAATGCAAATACTCCGAGGATTTGCACCTAGTCTTCTTTGTTAAGGTACATTTCTATCAAATTTGTCTAAAGAACTTATATCCAATCTTGTTTGCTAATACATTCCAAATTTGTTAAGAATTTGCATCTATGATTGTTTGTTAAGATGCATGTTAAATTAGGTGAAAATTTATATGTTGTTTCTTTAATTTTTAAGATGTATCAAATTTTCCTAAATTTGTACCTAGTATTTTCTAGTAAGATATTTGTAAAAAATTTCGAAACATACCCGAAACTTACACTAAATTTTATTTTTCAAGCTATGTGTGTCTGATTCATCCCTAATTTATAAAGAGCCTTGTAAGTGAAAAAACATCATATTTACTTTGTATTCAATCTTGTTAATATACATGTCACATTTCCCCTTTACATTTATCTTTAAAACACGCCTATTCTTTACCTCATTGTTAATATACTTTACATTTGTAAATAGTTATCCACATAGATTCATTTTAACTTTGGATCTATTGAGCTCCCTAGATGGGGTGTTAGGGAGGCACAACGTTGTGCCCATCATTCCAACATATGACAACATTAACATCCACTTGCCCTTGGTTGATGATGGCACCTATAACACGTATCACTTTCCCTTGGCTAATGATGGTTTTGGACCTCAACTTGGATAAGACCTTGATGAGTGAGAAAGACAACGAGGAATGGATGTGCCTTGCACAAACTTGGTTATGCATTTGAGCAGGGGATCAATGAAGGATGATACAACATTTATACTTGAATATGATGGCTTTCCCAATAATGACAGAACAACCATGGTCAGGGGGTTTATGACTCTTTGAGTCCATACACATATCATTCTCATGATGATACTCACACATTATAGGATGAACTCCCCTTTCATGTTCCATCTACATAGTAGGTACAAGAGGAGAAAATTGAACTAGGGGAGAGATAAGAAAGCAACATAGGAAGGGGTTGAATGTTCTAAGCCAAATATGGACTATAAGATACTAGTCCTAGCATACAAAGATAACACCTCAAGAAAGATGAAGAAATAGAAGAGCCGGAGGATAAATACATGGAAAATGAGAATGGGGAGGAGGTTTGAACTAGAATTACCTCTAGACAAAAGTAGAAGCGAACTTTCTACATTATAACTAGTCCACCTTACATTGAATGACCTTCACTATTAATAGTCTAATAGTATCCTTTGCCTCCACATTCCACCCCAGGGAAAATCCTAATACAAAAGATAAAAAAATAAAAGAAAATTAAGCTACATAAAACTTCCATTGCCCCCATTACTTTTTAATGATAAAGAATAATAACATAAATCATTACACTTATGTTATTCGAGGCTACCATTTATTTATTTTCATTTTAATATTATGATAGCATGATGGAGGATCAAACTATATCTAATATTATTTTGTTTTGTTTCCGCTAAAACATGGTCACACTTTTTCAATTTAAGAACATATTATAACTCAAGCCTATAGATTATGATAAATTATTATAAAATAATCTATTTGAATTTTTTTGGTTGAATTGCCTAAAGCATAAAATATTTTACTCGTTCATGTATATGATTATACGCTACTACGTACTTTTGCAAATGAAACGTAAATTTATTAAGTTTAAAAAGGATTAAACTAGTAATTGCCTCAAGGAAGGTGCAATAATACGCTGTTAAGGTAATTGTTAGCGGGTAAGCGAGAAAAAAAATGCAACATTGAAGTGAGCCAAAAAAATGGAGAATAAATATATATTCTGTGCCAATGTTGAGAGAGGTGAATGGGGAATAAATATATATACTCTGTGCCAAAGGAGAATTTATGGAGATCCCAACGCTATTCAGGAGCACTCTTACAATAAAAATCAGAAATAAAAATCAAGGGCACTCTTACAAGTATCTGTTACATATAAATGAAAGCATCAACCAGTACAACCACCCACCATTTTAAAAGAAGAAGGTTCCAAGAACCAGTAATGGACCCATAATGGCTGTTAGACTCATGGCTGTTACAGTAATGCAGTTTATTTTTGTATTCCTGCTCTGTTGATGGCTGGCACTTTCATTGTGAACCTAATGTCCATTGTAGAAGGTTTTGAGCAAATGCTTTTGGAATTCCTGAACCAGAGGCAAGTTGAGATCCCCAACTGAGGTACACGCCTCAATGTGATAGAGGAAAGCAAGATCCTCATTGTCTAGCTCCTTTGGATTGATATGAAACTGCAAACCATTGATGAAATAGAACAAATTAAACTTGATATAAAATTGTGTTTTATCATGAAAATAACAAAGCAAGATAGAAATCCCCAATATTAACATGAAGCAAAGATAAAGAGAGCAAAATACAAACCCCACGTACTAATATGAAGAAGAGAGAAACAAGTAGTCCAGTATCTATCATTGCCTAACCAACATAGCCTATTAATAAGAAAAAAAACATCATTGGCAAACACATAAGAATTTCACCGATTGACCAAGTTACAAGATTAAATTGACCAAGTTGCAGCAATTTCAAATGTGAAGCATTCCAAGTTCCATTTTTGCACATTTAGATATTGACTTTTCAAAGAGTCTAGCAAACCCATATGCATTTCCATGCAAGTTAGACAACTATTTTTATTTATATGTTGCCTTTTAAATTGATTCTAATTTTGAGCTGCAAAGCTTAGGGTTCAAGCAGAACACCATGCATTTTCTTTTAGACTCATTTCCAGAACCAATAGGTAGATTTATTCGTAACACATAAGCCCAGGTGCAGAGCTACTACTTACAGCAGGAGAAGACCAACTTCCACAAAAAAATGCAAAGGTAATCAATGGTTTAGACCACTCTAAACCATAAACACTGCGCATCATTGCCTGCTCTTCAGATTTTCCATTTTTCCAATAGGCCTAGCACTCAATCAACTTGGGAAGGTCAGTTAGATACATAATTGGAAGAATTTAAAATGTCTTTTCTGAAATGGAAAATTATTACATAAACAAACTTACATCTTTTGAGTGAAAGGGTGGTCAAAGTATGAAATGTTCAATAGCCAATGCATTCATCGACTTCCCTCCAACATTAAGGACTATGTGTAACCCTCCCATCACAGTATTCACATAAATTAAATGATTGCAAAACAATGGCAATATGAAATTCTACAAATTATTTCATAATCTTATTTCCTGATATAGGCAACTACTACTATAGGAAATGAGCAATAAAGTCAATTGATTGCATTCTTCATTTTTGGCTGTCATACCTCGCGCATGAGTGAAACAACCTTTTGAGGGGTGCTTGGTATTTGATGTTCAACAAAGGCCTAAAGTTTCTCAAGTGTAAAAGCTAAATTTGTATTAGTCACAAGAAGATGCATCCTAAAGTGAAGATCAACTGTTTAGAAAGCAATAGACAAAAACTGGGAGAGCCCATTAATGAGTTTGTTGTATAGCAAAAAAAAGAAGCTATAGATGTAAATCAGGGGTTATGTTACCATCATACATGCATCATGCAGGCATTGTAAATGTTGATCGAAAAGGCTTGCTTCTGCTGATATGCCAAGCCCTTTATATCTCCAGAACACAGTTTGCTCACAAGAAATCTGAAAAGCAGAGACTTATAAATTAGGCCAAACCTAAAAATGACTAAATGAGAATGGAAACATTGTAAGGGCTTCTAATTGACCTTTCAATGATCAACACAAATAATCAAGATTGTTTACAGTAAGGAATTAGTACAGGTGAACGATTTGGACAAATAGCATTTAAGAGATGTTTATTAGTATTCCAATAAAGTGACAAACACACCTCAATCTTCTGAATAAAGAAGCACAGCTTGGGATTCGACCCAAGTCAAATGATACTGCAGAGATATCATGGAAATGTTTGTATGGACCAATATCTCTCAGAATTGATTCAGAACAAACACCATAAGGATCTTTGAAATGTATTTATTCTAAATATTCCATAGGTATTTTACAGTTTAAAGTGCTTCTCGAGCCATAGCTTTTTGGGTTGACACTTAAAAAAGTTGACTGTGAAGCTATTGATGGTGTCTCCTTATTGGTTGCCAACAATGGCCTTGTTAGCTTCAAAAAAATACTCATCAAGCACTTTACAATATCTTCAGAAAGCTTATCTTGTTGTGTACTTTTCCCATCTTCAAAAATATTCAGAGATGGTTGTTTCGTTGGTCCAAAATGAGTAATCACTGGAGTATGCTGTGTCTGGCAGATGTCATAATATTATACATAATTGAAACAATATATACTCATATAATATTCTTAAAGTGAAGGTGCACATAAAAAAAGTGTATGTTCTTTACAACTTGAAATGAATACTCATATAATATTGTTAAAGTGCAAGTCTTTAAGCAAGTCTTTTGATATCAGACAGGATTCCAAATTTGCTACCTTTTTCTTTGGTGTTAGGGGTTGTGTCTCCATAAGAGCTGTACGAATGAGTGAGCTTTGTTTTTGAGCTCTGGTCTAGAGGCAAATCATGTAGGTTCTTAGCTTTCAAATGCAACTGTTTCTCTTTCTCATGGCTAACAACTGGTATCCTTGATTTCCTTTGCTCTGTTGAGAGTTCTAATGCCTTTGTTTCTTCAAGCCCCCTGTAAAAATGAAGGCTACCATTCATAGCCTAGGATAGAAAGAAGAGGCTCTGGGTGTCTGGTATAGAGCCCATAGATAGTTGTCTTCTATGAAAACCTCCAGTTTCCAAAGCCCTATCATGTGTTCTGAGGACTATGTTCAGTGTTCTAAGATTGCTATCCGGTGAAATCCCTTTCATGGAATGAGGCAGATTTCCTACAAAAATAATGTTGTTTTCCTTGTTTCGTAACATGATCAGATAAATCTCCTGATGAGGGAGACCTATGCAATACTCTCTTTGCCTTCAATTGTTCAGCATTTCCAAGAGGTTCCTTATGCTTTGTGGATGATGAGGCATGCTCTTCATTCTGATACATACCTTGTCTTGTGTGTACAATTTGTTCCTCTAGGTAAACACTGCTCAGATCTGCAGCCAAGACAAGGGAGTATGAAGTTCCTCCTTTCCATCCATGAGCTTGCCTCTGACATAAAGGAATGCTTTAGAGAAGTCAATGTTTAGCTGATATTAATTATTCTTTGAGGTAAAGCATGATCAATTCATGTTCCTATTCAGATAAGAATATGAAACCACTGTGGCGATGGAAAACCTATAAGCAATCATAAAGAAATATATTGCTGGCAAGAAAATTCACTTCTTCCATTCTGGAGCAAGATACCTGTTAAACTACTATCACAATTACTGAATAGTATGGTTAGAAATTGAAAAACCTTAATCTGAAAATGACCAATTGAACCCAGGAAGATTTTTGCATACCCAAATGTTCCTAAAACATCACTGTATGTGATATATGAAGATGTTGACGCCCACCTTGCCAGCCCAAAATATTACAACTATTATAGATAAAAGCCACATTAATTTTGTTGAAAATTTTCATTGGTGCAGAATTCCAAGTATCAGTTTACAAATCTAGATCACGAATAAGATTTATAATAATACTGAACCATCAAACTTAGTCTTGATGCTTCTTGCTTGAAAATATTTATACTTGTGGTTCAAACTCTTCAGAAAGCAAGATGTTGAAAGACTTCACATCTCCGTGATTGACTGACAAAAAAAATCCATTATGCAAGTAATATAATGAAGAGAACACATAGTCAATAATATAGACATTAGACTTTGTGATCCGGATTTATGTGCGAACGAAATGAAAGAATATATACAGAATCATAATAATAGACATTTTGCAAAGATAACAGAGATACAGTAAAAGCATATTCTATTAAATGGAGGAAATAGAACAGACTGTAATACAATTGCTAGAATGGTGGTAGCTATCTCTGAGAAGAGATGTGGCTGCTACGCTCATTCGTGCCAAGCTGAATACAAAATGAGGCCAAAGGGGCCTATTTATAATAATAATGAGGCGAGAACCCCAAAAGTCCCAAAACGTAACCCTAGAAGATGAACCGTCATAAAGTTTGCGGCCCCACGGTGGTAAGTTGAACAGTCAACTTCCCGGGGTCATAAATTTTGCATACGATCTCCGATTTGGGTGTTCGATAGCTCGTTGGAAAGGTCTATCTAAGCTTTACAACTTTTGGTCAACCAAATGCATGTC
>LPNX010672607.1:0-13361 GCA_001517045.1 Pseudotsuga menziesii | reverse complement strand
TATCAAAGTTAACTTGTACCTTGAAGGGAGTTGCATCCCCGAACCGGCTGCTTGTTGAAGATGCACTTGCCATTGCCGGCATTCGCTGAAGGATTTGGGCGAAACTATCCATCATCTCGTTCCTCTGTTGCTCGAGGGCTTCCTCGAGCAGCGACTTGATAGGATCTCCTGCTTCGTCGTCTCTCTTTTCTTCCGCCATGGGAGGTCGTTTGGGACAGCTAGAATGATCGAGCGAAAATAGTTCGAGACCAAACTCTCTGTACTCGGACCTCGTCGGGGACATGCGCTGAGAAACAATCAAAGAGCAGATTGCTCTGATACCACTGATCCGGATTTATGTGCGAACGAAATGAAAGAATATATACATAATCATAATAATAGACATTTTGCAAAGATAACAGAGATACAGTAAAAACATATTCTATTAAATGGAGGAAATAGAACAGATTGTAATACAATTGCTAGAATGGTGGTAGCTATCTCTGAGAAGAGATGTGGCTGCTACGCTCATTCGTGCCAAGCTAAATACAGAATGAGGCCAAAGGGGCCTATTTATAATAATAATGAGGTGAGGACCCCAAAAGTCCCAAAACGTAACCCTAGAAGATGAACCGTCATAAAGTTTGCGGCCCCACGGTGGTAAGTTGAACAGTCAACTTCCCGGGGTCATAACTTTTGCATACGATCTCCGATTTGGGCGTTCGATAGCTCGTTGGAAAGGTCTATATAAGATTTACAACTTTTGGTTAGCCAAATGCATGCTGATGGCAACCATTTGGCTCCGAATCTCCAAAAAACATCGTTTAAGGCCTCAAAACGGCCCCAGAAGTTTAGGACTCGAAAAACTGCTGAAAAATAACTAGGAAACTGCCACAATGGACAATTGTTTTGAGCCAGTGGAATAGGTGGGTGGCCACCGATCTCCATCTGGATCACTTTGGCTACAGATAATTATTCCATTCAGATATATACAGGCATCCAATTTGGGCTTTGCATAGTCAAGACAAATTGTAAGTGGGATGAACTAAATAGGTAATATTAATGGGCAATCGAATCCTTGTTTATAGTAATTATGAGTTGGAAAATAATCTATGTAAACTCAGTTAAAACTAATTTTCATATTAATTCAGTTGGAAACCACCTTTGAACTCTGAATGAATAGAATTTATTATTTATATGTATGTAATACAAGCCAGAAAAAATATAATACTTGTTTTTGTTGGTAGTACTCTCTTTAAACCAATTATTTCCTCTCTTCTAGAGTTTATGGCTTTAGTTGTATTGGAGTCTTCCTCTCATTTGAAACTTAAAATATTTCATATAGATATCTTATGTGTGTATTTTTCTGTAGTTTCACACCCAGATAAGTTCATTAGCGATCCCATTATAAAAGTGCAAACAAAGCCCACTTAGGGGAAGGTTTATATAAGGGGTAGGGTAAGGTGCCTCACACCCAGTCCATCCAAGGCTCACGTCCCTCATCACCAGATGAGCATACCCTCTTTCATCATATGAGGGTAGTTCAACTTGGTGTTTGAAAGGGACTCTGAATGATAAGCAAACAGATGACCTCCTTATTTAAGCACAACCCCAATACCATGCCTTGAGGCATCCATTTCAATCTTAGTAGGTTGGTGGAGACCAGGGAACCATTATCCCTAGTTACCAAAATGGGATATGTCAATATTTAAAGGAAGCAACACTTGGTTATAAATTATGGAGTTATGTCTGTAGGAGGGAGAGGAAGGGTGCATGCATTGTACATTTATTTATTCATTTTATAATATATGTACTTTAGGTCAAAACTCATACCTGCCACATTACTGATTTTTAGGAAAGTATGGCATCCTCTTTACAACCCTCCCATGTTTTCTGTCAACATCAAGTTCTATGCTGGTCAGTTGTCACTCCTACGCCCTTCCTGTTAGTTGACATGACATAGACAAGTTTAGTTCACATGAAATGACACGAGGGTCATTGCTGCAAATTAGCACAGAATAAATGCTTATTAAAGCTTGCTGTCCAAAGTATAAAGACAATACTGAATTTTTATTTTAAAGTTGGCTATTATTTTAATCACTGTAATCTAATTCTTATTCAAGCATTTGACATCTGCCATTAACAACCTTCAACTCTGTACATTTATTTTATTCATTCTATAATGTATGTACCATTTTTTTTTCATTCTATAATGTATGTACTATTTATGTCAATACTACATTATTGCATTTTAGCGAAGTGTGACATCCTCTTTACAAATTTAGTTCCATGCAGGCCTGGAATTTCAAATTATCTGTGCCTTTCAAGTGAAAATTGCGAAATTGCAGGCCCTCAAATTTCAAAATA
This sequence comes from Pseudotsuga menziesii, assembly GCA_001517045.1. Lineage (NCBI taxonomy): Eukaryota > Viridiplantae > Streptophyta > Pinopsida > Pinales > Pinaceae > Pseudotsuga > Pseudotsuga menziesii. Next base: position 11,015 of record LPNX010672607.1, on the reverse strand, counting down.
TCTGTGCCTGTCAAATGAAAAGTGAAAATTTTGATGCAAGGTAAATGTTTTTGGTGCCTGTCATTTTAACTTTTATACAAATTCATAGACAATCATTTCATGTTTAATATTATATACAAATACAGTAACATATTCTTTACTATATTTAATTTAAAATTAAACCCATCAATCTGGTAGAGAAAAATCAAAAGCCTGCGAAGTGTGAACAATCCAAAACTGTATAAGCAAACCTAGGGAAAAAACAGCTGATACAGTCTGGCCTGCCCTAATCTTGAAAAGATATAGACACACTGTCTCATAGGGTTAAAAAGAAAACATCCACTATAATATATAACAAATTCTTTAGAATAATACAAACTGCTACATTTGGTCTTAATTAGTTCACACAGACGAAAATATGTTATATAAGACTTCCACAGCTGGAAATACATTCAAAGAGAAGAACAAAACAAGAGGTAGGTGTGTTTGAATATGTATAGACAATATCCAGACTATAATATTTTTTTACTGGGTTGGGTGAACAGTTCAAAATATGTGCCTTCCTGATAACATTTGTACCCGGTTTGAGGCTGATACTCCAGAAGTAGGGGAAGGGGATATCAGTTCAGAAAGATCAACATTCATTTAAATATATAGTAAAAGAACCAAGTAGAGAGATAGAACAATTAGTACCTGGAAGTGGAGATGTCCCTGACTGGAGTTGTCAAGGAATTTTTTTTTAAATAACCTTCATAATAGGAAAATGCCAACCCCATCAATTGCCACAAGTAAGTTGCACAAGTCTTTCATCCAGCAACTCGATTCTTTGTACCTGCTCTTTAAATAATATGGTACAAGCTACTCCTAATCCAGACATAGTGTGGCAATTACTAAAGATAATGATAATAAAGACACAGTGTGGCAATTACTAAAAAAAATGACAATAAAGATTAAATAATAAAGTATTGGAACGACAATCAAGAAAATTACAATATCATTGTACCTGTGTAAATGCTCCGTCACTATTAACAAGTTGGGATGTTTCAATCACATTGAAGAGACGAAAACAACCCAAAATTTGGACAAATTGGGAACAGTCAGAATCAATCAACAATGAACATTGCTCATATAAAACAATTAGCTCACACATAGGTGAACTATTGGATTTTTACCATCTACCAATCTATAGAGGGATATGAACTTCGGAGTACGCCAACTTGAACCACTATGAGAACAAATTTGAGTACTTGAACTGAAATGGTTAAAGTTTATAAGAGGGTGTAGACCTCCCAAGCCATGGTGAGAAATGTGTGCCTAATATGCTCATGGATGTATGAAAGCTGAGCTTTTCCAGCTCAAAATTAAAAAGCAAAATCATAAAATCACTGAGCTTTATACATTAGAGTTGAATAACTAACTATTAAGGAAAACCCTGATTGGAATTTAGTTGTAGTGAGCAACTCTAGCAAGCAGCAAGAGAGAGAGAGAGAGAAACAATAGTAACAAATATCATACATGTTGCTCGAGGCTTAATATTCTTTCCCGGCATGAAGACGTTCGAGAGTGAGCATTCCCTGCTGTGGGTCTTTGAAATTTTTGTCTTTGAATACCCTTCAGGAAAAAGAAAAAAAAACATCATTTATTGAGTTAAACAAGGATGGATTGCATTCTGTTGGATGGAGTCCAAACCTTAGTTTGAATCAACGAATAAGAGAGAAACTACCTTATCATCATTCCCAGTTCTGTGTTTTAACCGAGAGAAGCTATTGCTCCAGGAAACAATGGATTCCTTCTCCCCACCATGATATGATAACCTTTCAGAGTAGCACACAACACAAGAACAATGAACTATAATATAAATATAGTATTCTGTTGTTGCCATTAAGGGGAGGGTGGCTAAAATAAAGTAATTTTTTTGTTTCTTCTTGTATAAAATGTTCAAATAGCATGGAAAGAAAAGTAGATAGGAAAATAACTTTTAGTTTGGAGTTGGATTCTTTGCATGCCATAAAGGAAGCTTGCATTGGCGGGAACCGGAGAGGAAAAGTACAGATGAAGCAGTTGTACTAGTAAATTAAAAAAACGACTAACAAACTGTTGCAACAGTTATTTATTTACAGACCATATACTCTCTTATGGAGAGTATTTTGAAACGATTCGAGTTTCGCAAATATTTGAAACCAACTGAATGTACAAATAGTATACTTGTAATAGAAGTTAAAAAATGGGCAACAAATTTACTTTCAAACCAAGTATAGGAACACGACGGAGGAAAAAACAGACATAGGTATGAAGTCAAGAAGTACAAGGTAAATATACAGACAGGATAAATGTACAACATAACTTAAGAATTTAGTATATATTGTGAATTGTTTCTATGTACATACAATATAGTGTGAACTATTTATTTAATCATAAGAGAGTATTTGAAACAAAATGAGGATTGTGAATATTTGAAACCAATTTAATGTCCAAACAGTCTAAATTGAGTAGAAGTAACAAACTAACAACATATTTACTTTGAAACCAAGTATAGGGACTCCATGGGAAAAAGAATATACCTATGTGTAATGACAAGAAGTAGAAGCTAAATATATACATGGATTAAATGTACAACAAAAGTTAAGAACTTAGTATAATGTGAACTGTTTCTATTTACATAGAGTTTGTTGCATTGTATTTGTAAAAGAAGCGTTTGTTTGATAGAGTATATACTTTAGAGAGGTGTGCAAGTAGAAGTGAAATATAATAAATGTACATGTACTGTGGTAGTAGTGGAAGCATGTAATATGTACAATATTTGTGCATTCCATGTGTGAAAAAGGCTAATACATCTATTCAATTAAAGCATAGGTTATGGACAAGGTAGTACGTACAAGTGAATGGTAGTAATGGAAACTAAAGAACGTGTGGGAATCAAAGAAGAAGGGTTGTTGGGTTGTAAGGAGAGGGAAAAGGGAATTGCAAGCAAGGAAGAGGCTATAGTCATAAATGCAAGAGGGATTATGGCAATGACAACACCATGTAATGTTTATGTATTGAGCCAAATAAGGGTGGCAGGGTACTAAGTCTTTGCGGATGTTGCGCATGGTGTCCCTTTCATGCATATGGATCATGCGTTGAATGAAGACTCTTATTTCTGAGAGAATCTTAATAGTAGGGTGAATCGGATTTAGTGGGATGTTTGAAGTCGATTGGAAGCATGCTTCAATTTGTTGTAGTGATGTTTGTTGTTCCTTGATTTGCTTGTAGAAGTCAGCAAGGGTGTTCAGGTATTGCATGTGCATTTCTGTTGTTGAAGAGCCAGGAAGAGAGAAAACAGAGCCATTAAAAGCTTAACATGTTCAAATAATATAGAGTAAAGCAAGGCACATTTTTTTTTGTAATTGAATTGCTATACTAACCTTTTTTTTTCATAGTACGAAATAAGAAAAGCAACAACATATTCACATCATAGATGAAAGGAAAAAAAGTTGAAAACTTGTGTAATGGACATTTTGTTGTTCTTTTTTTTGTTTGTTCTATTGTGGAGAGAAAAGAATGTTGTAAGTGTAATGTTATGGTAGATTAAGGTAGATGAAACAAAACGAAGTCAAGATGTTGGAAGCAAATGAACAGAAATATATGCATGAGTGCAAGAGTGTTTTTTGGGGGGGTTGATGGGGGGAGGGAAGAAGGCGAGGTTGTTTTGTTTTGGTATTTAGCAAGCGAAAAGTGATAGTATTTGGTTTTTATGGTGTTGTTTGTTTATTATTTTCTGTGTAACTGAGAAGAGGTGTGGGAAGAAATGCATGGGTGTAAGCATATGTGAGCAACTATGTTAAGCAATGTGTGGTGGAATTGATCTAGAGGCAATTAAAGTTTCTTCTTGTTTTCTTCGTTGGACAGAAGGGCTATCCTTCATACGTGCATAGCGAGCAAAAGAAAAATATAGCATTATGCGTAGGTCAGCGAGTTGTCTAACTCTTGAAACTTTAGTAAATGTTATCCCTTGTCGATTGATGTTTCCTATGTTAATTGTTGCCTTCTGTAAGGTTATTCCTTGTGATTTGTGCATTGTTAGACCCCAGGCCATGTGAAGGGGAATTTTTCTACGAGAACCTCTTGTTAAAGGGAGGATTGGGATGTAGGCAGGGTTAGAAGCATCCCATGGTGGGCCTTTGTAGTTGACAAATTCAACAACAACAAACAAAGGAAGCATAGGTGGAGTAGTGGCGGTGTTGTACAAGATTGAAACAACTTGACCAAGAGCACCATTAACAAGACCTACCTCAACCCAAAGGTTTGTTGTAAGCATAACTTGTTGACCAACGGGAAGGAGTATGACCATATCTAATTGTTCATCTTCTGGTGCAAGCAGTAGTGTTTGTTTCCTAACTTCTGCGGAACATAATGCAATCGGGACATTTAGTTGTTTAAGCATTTGTTTATTGTGTAAGGCAACAGAATTGTCAGTTGAGAACAAATGGGTGGATTGATCAAATACGCGGTTCTCGGTTTGAGAGAGGGAAGAGGATGTCCTTGACATAAGAAGGGTCCAATCGACAATAGTTGGTGTTGCATTCCTAAGATTGAGGAGAAGTTGGCGAAACTGAATCTGAGAAGGGTCATCTCCTTGTTGACGAAAAACCGTTGAGAGGGTTATGAATGTGTCAAAGGTACGCCAAAGTGTGTTTCCACGTGATGCTCCTACATACATGGGGATATCTTTAACAGGTGGAAGTTGACCAAGGTCACCTACGAGGATGATAGAGCGGCCTCCAAAAGGGCAAGTTCGATGGGAAGGGAATGCTTCCCGAAGACGAGAGTCAATGTTGGATAAGAGCTTTGGTCCAATGAAACTCATCTCATCAATTAGCACATAGCGTATATGGAGGAGTCGTTCTTGAAGGTTTGTAAGGGCTTGGCCCTCAATAGGAAGCATAGTATTTATTGGTATCTGAAGGGCATAATGTATTGTAAGGGCATTTATGTTAAATGTCGCGATGCCAGTTGGAGCAAGCAAGAAAAGAGGGGATGAGTTATTTGTAGATGATGAAGAGAAGGCAGCTTGCAAGCATCCAATTAAGTAAGATTTCCCTGTGCCTGCAATTCCTTGGATGATCATACGTAATGATTTTGTGGTAGTGTGTTGTGTGTAGTGGAACATAATAATTTCAAAGGCTGTGCGTTGTTTTGGAGAAAAGCAATTAGGAGAAGTAGGAGTTGAAAAAGGTTGTAGTTCTGCTTGGTTTGATGAGTGGTTCAAGTCAAGAAATGAGATGGCCGAGTTTTGCAAGTGTAAAGGTATCTGTGTGTGGCCCCAATTGTGATTGGTGTCAAAGTCATGATGACCAAGCATGTCAAGATCATCAAGTTGTAGGTTGTTCCCAGGGTGGAGTTGAGAGAGGAGTTCCCATTCTGACATGTCGATAGAGGAGGGAGGATGAACTTCATGAGGGGGAGGTGTATCAACAGAAATAGTTGGAGGGGGTGAAGGTTGTCGGTCAACATGCCAGGAATTGTAGCTCCCACGAAAGGATTCCCATGCAGAGACAACTTCCAAGTCTGAGGAGCCAATATCTTTTGGCACATTGCAGAAAGGTTTGTACAGGAAGAGTTCACTCCAACAGAAATCGACATAAAGAGGAGAGGTGGAAGGAGGGATGTCAAGGAAACGAGGAAGGACACGCATGGTCTTGGTCGGTTTGTGGAGCTTCCATTGACATTTTTTTCTACGTGCAAGAAAGGACCAAGAGCGAGAAGCTTCGAGAAGGGGAAGGTGTTCAAGCGAAGGGGGTCTTTGCATGTATGCAGAAATGAAGTTGGTTGGTGTGGGGGTGTTGGGGATGTCTAGTGAGGCACATTTAAAAATGGTCTAGGAGGTGTTCAGAGAAATAAATGTACGACTGCAAAGAGTCAAGGGAATTTTTTGTAGCATATGGCAGGTTTCTTGTGCTCCAATGTCTTGATCAGCCACAGTTTCAGACAATAGTTTCCGGATAGGTAATAAGATTCTCTCTTCTGCAGGGGTGGCATGTGCAATACGTGTTAGAATGTCATGGTAGCTCTCAGATTTGTTCTCTGCTTTCGAAGCATACGTTGAAATGTATGAGAGGACAGCATGACGCGAGAGCACAGGTTGGCAATCAACATTAACTCTCCATACTGAGAGCATAAAGAGGGTTGTGTACGTTTAGAAGCTCATCATTTCTAGTGGGGATATATATTTTTTTCCAGAGCTGTCAATGAACATAGAAGATGTTTCCTATAGTTCAAAGGGGAAACCATAGCGGCAAACGAGGGTTGTGCCTTTTTTGTGAAGACAAGAGAATTCATTGCATTTTGTGTGGTGTTGCACAGAATTGACAAGGGTTTCATAGTCGTCATTTTGGTTTCCTTCACGTATGGAGGATGCTGCAAGTGTGCAAGGGTCTTTGTGAGATGCTTAATGGAAGGCGGAGACATGAAGGTGTGCGGGACGAGGGTTCCATGCTATTAAGAAGCTGTCAAAGTATGTTTTTGCAGTATCAACATCGAGGGGATCATTCCAATCAAGGCTGTCCATATTGGGTGCGTCCTCCAACCAAAGGAATCCATGTATATGAGCAGAACCTCGGTTTTGCCATTCATACCTGTATTAAGAAGGGAAGGAAAAATAAAACACAAAGTTAGGGAAAAATTCAAAATGTCAATCAGTAAAAGGAAATAAAATGCAAAGAGTGAGAGGAACAAACCTGCACCAGTAATATTTTGTCTTGAATGTGTGTAGCAGGACCTCTTCAAGGAAGATGGTGAATCTATGGTGCATATATAGAGACGTAGTATGTGGATTGGTTATAATGTTATGAATTCTCTATTGGAATTGTGAAGGCAATGAAGTGGGAGGATGGGAAGGCATGAGCATGTGAAGGTCATGCCATTTGGTGTTAGCTGCACTGAGGGTAAAAAAAAAGGTTGGGCTACCAAGCTGGGTGATCATATCACACAAATCACCTCGTCGTTTGTTCCAGAAAGAGCAGGTGTCACGTAGAGTAGAGCCAAACCGCATGGCATGATCAGCAACACGAGAATTTGGCATCTGGCTGAGTTGTGTGCGCAAAGCCGAGACAGTTGCGGGGAGGGTGTCTGCTAGGTTGCGTTTAACAAAAGAATCTTTGGTAACTTGGCTATGATGGCGCATCATAAGGTTGTACAAGTAGTAGCGGAACCGAGGGTGTTGGGAAAACCTATTATCATGGAATTGGATAAGGTGCAAAGCATAATCCTGCATGGTGACTTCGTAAAGACGAGGTTGTTTTAGCATGGGAACCCCTGTGGGAAATAGCATTGGGAATTCCATTGAGAGGAGACCTTCCGTATTTTATTCATTTATTGGAGAAAGACCGATGGGGGGCCAATCAATTAATGTTGAAGGGGTGGTAGGGGTTGTAGATGCAAACCGCCTAATTTCTTCAATCTCAGTGCGAGAATCTGGGAGTGCAAAAACAAAGGACGAGGTTTCAATGCTTGTTGGAATTGGCATTGAAGGTGTTGCATTATCAGTGGTGGGTGAGGGTAGTTGGAGGTCAGGCCCAGGGGTTGTGGCATGGTGAAGAAGGGAGGACACATCTGTGGGTTCAAGTGGCAAAGCATGTAATGCTTGGAGGTCAAGGTGGACATCCTTGTAATACGGGTCATTGGAGATTTTGAATTCCAATGCAGCTAGAACATTTGAACGGCTAACAATGAATTCATAAGGCTTGTTTGCAGCATTGAATTTGTGAACAACAAGGATGTCCAAGTCTGCTAAGAGACATGGAAGAGAGGTGGCTATTGTGGAGATATCTTGTGGGAAGCCAATAGTATGGTCGGAGTATTTGTATTGGCCACCACGTGCATGCGTAACTTGAAGTATTGGATTGACTCGAGCAATTAGCATTTCTTCTATTTGAGTCAGGCATGCAAGTTCAATTGGTTGGTTTCCAGGATCCATGTTGTTATCTGTGGAGAAGCGATGGCCATGTCGCTCATTACTACATCGAGAGCATGTATAGATTCCACTTGAGAACTTTGTTTTCATTTTTTGGATATGATTCCTTGCATATGGAGCAAACATGAAGCGGGTGGAGGTGAGAAAGTCAGTTAAGAAAGCAAGCGTGACCATCTGGCAAGGGGGTGGTTGGAGGTGGGGTGTAGTGGATGTGTGCATTGGGGTAGGGTTGGTTGAAGCATTGATGTTTCCACACCTAGATTGATAAGTAAGACGTCTCTGCACATTTTGGAGGTCCTTTGTTTGGCTATAAAGAAGCCTTCTACGTGCATTTATTTGGTCACGTACAGTATTGGGCAACATGGGTTGTTGAAGAGGAGTTTGCCTTGAACTTGGAGGAGACATTGATGGGAATTTCACATGTTATAAATGTGTAATTGTAAGAAAAAGTCGAGGCATGTACATTAAAAGCAAGATATGCAAAGTACAAATAAGAAGGTATGTCTACATATAGAAAATCACGCATTGCGAAAGTTTTTGCAAGAAATAAGGTATAAAGCATTTTTTGTGATGTATGTGGAGCATGTATGTATGTGAAAAGCAACCAAGGAGCAGCATAGTAGAAAAAATAAATCCACATATATGACATAATAAACATTGTATACATGTAAGAAAATGTGAAATGTTGCATGGACAGATATGTATGGCGTGCTTTAAAAATAAACACGTAATGTATACGATAACACATATGTCATGTGAGCACACAATTTATAGTAGCTAATTACATTGCAGATATTTGTAAAAAGACAAGAAAGTAAGGGAATAGTCTATATACAAGCAATGAAGGAAGGAAAGCGGGGTGGGGGGATATAGTGATCATGATGAAGTGGAAGAAACATAATTGGGTTGAGATGAGGTGGAATGCATTTGGAGAAATGGGATGGTGTATTGTAGGGTACAATGTGTTGAAGCAAGGAGTGAGGGAATAATAAGATGTGGAAGGGTGACTAAAAGCGGTGGTTGGAATAGCCGAGGGTGGAGTATATGAAGGGGAGGTTAGAGATGGCGTGCAACAGGATGGCTTTGAGTAGTGAGTGCAGATATTTCTTCAAGGAGCTTGGTTGATGCAGCAGCATAAGGAAGCTCTTCAGAATTGACAATGGTTGTCTTCAAGCGTGTACTGGAGTTGAAAGTCTCCGTCTTAATGGACAAGGTGAACAGGTATCATCACAAAGTTACGTGCAGAGAGAGATCATTTATAGCCGAGGGCTCAGTGGCGAGTAGGCATAAATCCTTTGCAGAGACACCAAGTAGTTTGTTGGTTGCATCATCAAAAGTTGTGGCCCCGTTGATCTATCCGGTGTGGTCTTGCAAGGAAAGATTTAAAATGTATCTGTAGTCACATTTTGTGAATTCACCATCACATTTGCTGCAATGCCAAGTGTTGAAAGCTCTATGTGCAACTTTCTTCATGCATTGTACGCCATCAACAAAGAGAGGGCATGCAAGGAAGTGGAAGTCATCCATGTTAATGTCAACAATGGAAGCACGCACAAAGAGCCACAGGTTCTTATCAGAGGGTTGCATGCTTTGCAAGTTGAAGATTGTTTTAGATGGGTGTGTTCGAGACATAGATCCTATGTATTTGCGGCTCAAGGATGGCGAGGCAATGCAAAATCCATGATCAATGTAACATTTTTAAAGGTGATGGGTTGCCTCAATATTTGGATTGATAAGGATGGTACTACTGGGAACACTTCCAATTGTTTTACCATTGTAATCCGTAAGACGACCACCCTTTATTGCAAGGACAGGTGGTGGGTCGAAGGAGTATAGTTAAGCGACATGTGAACCCTCAGTGTGGCAATGATGACCCCACAGTGTGACATCAATGCTAAAACAGGATGTGTCTCTGAGGCAAACGATTCTCCTACTTGTTTCAAAACCGTCTTTTTTTCGAATTGTAGATGCAGGCGAGACAGAGCTAACAAGGCCAATCAGGTCAACCATGGAATTTGAAGGTAAACTTTGGAGGTCATTGATTGTTTTAAAGTGGAAGGAATGTAAAGGAATGGAGGAAAATGCATCAAGGCAAGGGTGGATGGTCGACGTAGATGAAAGGAAAATCTCAAGATGGTTGTTCAAATGGTTATATGAAGGGTTGCTTGTTTTGATTGTGCCATTTGAGATAGTGTACACTGTCTCGATTTCAACAAAGGAATAGAAGGTGTCAACAAAGTTGTTAAAGGTAGAGACATGGATCTATTCTCCAGAACAATCAATAAGGTCAAAGCCAAATAGTTTCCCTGGGCCACGTTGGTTGGTGCATTCATGGATGGGTGTCTTGGCAAGCACGCGACCTTGGATGGACCATTTTTTATAGTTGGGATTGAGTGCTTTGAATGGAATTACAGTAGTTGGCATGGATATTGGTGTATCTAATGCTTGGGATGAGTGAACATCGCTTTCTTCTATGAGGCGGCTGGATTGGTTAGTTGATGAACCAATTGGAATGCCAAAGCTAGTCGGTAGTAAAAGAGGAACATGGCTCCCAACAAGGGCAAGCTTGCGGTGGACCAGTTCAAGATTGAGTATTGTAATAGTCCTATAGGAGAAGAAAAGGAAAGAATTAGTAAAGGTGTTATAAAATTGATGATGTTGGTGGTAGGTAAAAATGTATAGGCTAAGCTACATAAGAGAGGGATTAAAATAATGGGCAGAAAACAATACGTGTTGTTATAGACGACGGTGCAGGTGCACTTGGCGAGCTTGATGACAGAGCCTTCTTGGAGTTCTCCATTTGTTATGAGGGAGTTGAAGGTATTTGGGAGCGAATTTTGGTGCGTGTTGTTACCATCAGAGATAGTAATTCGAAAACATGGAGTAGTTGCATTTGTTGGTCCGAATGGCTGGAGTGAAAAAACCTGCAAAAGTGGTTGAAGATGTACAGAATCAGACAGAAAAGAAGATATCGCATATTCTATCAAGGGTGCCTCCATTATGCGGGGAAAACACTGAGAGTAAGAGGAAACAAACGTGTAAGTATATGACATTTTTTGTGTGTGTATATATACATATATGTATA
>LPNX010672594.1:170473-251942 GCA_001517045.1 Pseudotsuga menziesii | reverse complement strand
ACTTGCAAAGGTCCTTTTGAAGTCCGAACAAGTTAACCCTGTCCGGTTCACCAGGCTCACTTGATAAAAACCACTAAGTACAACTTAGGTGGTAACAGGTTATATCCTGAAAATCCATCTGTGAATGAGTAGCATTCATGTCATGCCACTTCATTCAAGATTTCATCAGCATAAGGGGTTGGGAATGGATCTGTTAGTGTGACTTTATTAATCTCTCTAAATTCGACACAAATTCTTAACCTAGTCGGGTCATGTTTCTTAGGCTGTACAACCATGGGGCTTGCCCATTCCGACTGATCGATGGGGTAAATGATTCCTGCTGCTAACATGTTGTCTATTTCCTTCTTAACTATTTCCTTATACTTATGAGCTAGTTTATAAGGTCATTTCTTAATAGGTCGGACATCAGGTTTAGTATCTATTTTCATCTCTCCCATTTCCTGTACTAGTCCTTTTAAGTCTTTGTAGTCCCGTGCAAAGACATCTTGGAACTCTCTAAGTAGGTTTACGATTTTAGTGGTTTGATGTTTGTTCCAATAGTCTCCAATCTTAGCTATCTTTGGACAGTCGTCATTTGAAATGTCGACCTCCTTGGTTTTCACTTTTGCATCCAGCCACTCTAGTGCTTTAGTTTCATTGATCGGCCGGGTTCCCTCTTTGAACTGTGAGAATGTAGCAGGAAAGTCGGCTGCAGTCATTCTGTCAATGTCGGGTTTATCTGTGGTTTCGACTTTCAAAACTGAATGGATAGGTTTGTTAGTTTCACTGTGTTCAGGGTTCCATCTAAATCTTTTGCCTGTGGTGTGTTCATTTTCTAAGTGCAAGCGGGTCGACTGTGGTCGGGATGTAGTTTGTATAGAATTGCAATCCTTGATCTGTCGATCAGTCTGGGAGGGTTGATTGACTGTCGTTTGGAGGAATTGTTTGATTTGCTGTGCTGTCTCAGCCAATTTTTCGTTTTGAGGTGTAAACTGGAAGTCTTTGATAAATTTTTCTCTCAATTCCTGCCAAAATAAGGTTTCTCCCCTAGCTTCCTCCATTTTATACCATTTGTTAGGTAAGTTGTCTAAGGTTGAAGGAAACAAATGGGGCCAGGCTCTCTCGTCTTTGTAACCAAGTCTTTTCCACTCCTTTTCACAAGTCCTAATGTGGTCTTCTGGGTTATGGCCTTGAGTAAAGATAGGGATTTGGGCTTCCTGTGTTAACTTATTCCCTCCAAACCGTTCGACAAAGAAGGTTGAAGCAGTTGTCCAGGTCTGTAGTTTTGATTGATGGGTATCCCACCATCTAGCTGCTTGACCTGTAAATGTTTCCACTAAGCTTTGCAGTCGACCATGTTCTCCAATATTTTTAGAGACTTGTTCGACATGCATGACTGGGGATTCCCTCTCCTTATATCGGGGTAGTTGAGTATTGTTTAATTTTGTGGGTTGTAAGGTAGGGCGTTCCTTGAGTTTCTTTTCAATTTTTTTTGGGATAATTGATACGATGAAGCACTGTCGGGTGGGTTTTTTCTGTACTGTTTGAATAGTCCAGCACCCTCTTGCTTGTGTTTCATAGTTTTCTATCTCCCAGTCATAGAGTTCAGCGTCTGAATTATAGCCAACTGAGTCTGGGTTACCTAAGTAAAGTTCCCCTTGGGCGTTTGGTTCAGTATAGTCAGTATTGTTCTAGATTTGATAAATTTATCGGATATTGACTTCCTCATCAATCGGTTCAATCCAAGGTTGTCCTTGGGATGGATTGATAGGTACTATGACCTTTTGGCCATTTTCTTTGAGCTTAATACATTCTTTGTCTAAAGAGATAGAAGCTTTCATCTTTCGACCCCAAGGTCGACCTACAAGGGCTGGGAAGGAGCTAGATCCTTCCTTTGGGTCAATAATTTCGAAATCAACCTTGGTTGATATTCCTTTGATGGTTGTTTCTACATTTTTCCAAACCCCAATGGGTTCAATGAGACCTTGGTCGGCTAGTTTTAGATAAATTCCTGACTCATAGAGTCGAGGTCTGCCCATATTTTCCCATGTGTCCCGGGTCATAATATTTACCTGAGACCCGAAATCAAGCACCACTTGTCGGACATGAAAACCTTCGATTTCCAGGTCGACTAGAGGGTCAACATCGTTTTTGTCTTTTTTATTTAGGTTGCAAATGTTCTTAGTTTGTTTTTCAGGGATAGTACTTTTGATTTGATGCAATAAATCAATGAAGTGGGCTACCGACTCATCTGTTTGAATGAGATGGGTTAACTGCTGTGTCGTGCTAAGTCGACTGTGAATAATGTCTTCTTGTTGTGCGATGTTTTGAAATATATGTGATGCCTCTTAGTAGGTGTGTTTTTTTTTGATAGGGTCTGGATAATTATTTGTGTCTTGTATTTTGCTAATTTGGGGGTTATCAGGCCCTGTTTTTGTGCCTTAACGAGTGACAATATGCAGATTTTTAGTATGTAATACATCATGCTTTTGTACACAGGACAAGACATTAACATTCTTTTTCATATTAATTTTTTCCAACATAGTAGGACAATCCTCCAAGGAATGATCGCCTACTCCACAATGCGTACAGAATTTCAGGTCAGTTCTGTCCTTGTATGGACAGTCTGTGCATCTGTGCCCCTCTTTATAGCAAATGAAGCACTGGTTGGGTCGACGAGTGCGTATGTCTCGATTCCCAACGAATCGATCTCTTCCAAACCCTTGTCGTCGATTGTCATACTGACGTTCATATCATCGGCCGTTAGCTTGTTGCCCATTCTGATTATTTGGATTGCTTTGCTCATTAGTCTGTGCTACTGCGTTTGTTTGGTAGACGACCTGGTAGTTTTGTCTATTTTTCAGGTTCAGTTGACAATCGGCCGTGTTGTGGCTTTTTGTCTCACAGATGGCACACCAGGAGGCCTTTCCATTCTTCATGTTGTATGGACAGTCAGCTGTAGAATGGTCTCCACGTTCCTAGAAGATGTCGCAAAACGCTTTAGTCTGCACAAAACGGACATCTTGTCGGCTATACTACTGTCAACAAGTATCTTTTGAATGACCGGCCGTCGAACAGTTTGTACACCAGATCTCTTGATTCTTTAGGGTCAACTCTTTTAAAGACTTCTGGACATTTTCTAGCTGTTCCTCTAGGCGGTGGTCTGTTGGATATGTAGGGATATCTTCATCCATCTTGACCTGCAGAACTTTTGTCAGCACGTCTTCATATGTCTTGAAAGTTTCCAGACTGATATGTCGGCGAAATTTCTGTGATAGACCTGCAAGGAACCATTGAATTAATAATTGTTTGTCAATAACATAGTCTAGTTGGCTCAGTAGGTCCTTCCAGCTTTTGTCATAGTCGCGGACAGTTTCTCCTGGCTTCTGTTGGGTTGTTTTCAGCTTTTTGGCTGCCAGGTGCTTAGCGTCTGGGGTTTTGAAAAAGGATAGGAACTACACCTTTATCTCTACTTTGGTTGCTTTGGGGGTCCTTTCTATGAATGTCATGAACCATGTCAAGGCTCGTTTGCGTAGGGCCCCTGCGAACTGGGCCATCTGTCGTTCTTCATCCGTGACTTGGTTTGCTTCCTAGGTCGACTCACAAACGAACCAATGTCGTCTGGGGTCTTCATCCCCCTCGTAGAGAGGAATGTGAGCAGTGCCATGACCCATGCTTGAATCACTATCACTACTCTCAGAAGTTGGCGTGGTGGGAGGTGTGGATGGTGGTGAAAGAGGTGGGGTTGTTGATACAGTCGAACCTGTGGGGGTGACGATGGGGTTTTGGTCGATGGAACTTATGCTTCCGTTGGTGGTCGATTCTTTCTCGCCGTACAACGGATTGTTGATAATTTGTCTTCTCGATGGCCCACTGTCACTTTGCGTGCTTAGGTCTGACTCTTGAGTATCTTCTAAAGTTGTATGTGGTAGGGGGGGTGCTCCTTCATGTGTCGGTAGGAGCAAGTGGATACTCCGAAAGGAAGGTGCTGTTTGAAAGGTCACCCAGTTCCCTTCGACCGGTCGACGTATGACAAGGTATCATCCCGGGTATGGTTCATCACCTAGTCGACTCCAGATTGTGATATCACCAGCTCTCAGTCGGAGGTCGTCTTCAATAATAGTCTGTATTACGGTATGCGAATTGGCTGGGGACAAGGTTACTTCATCGAGAACCATGATTTGGAGAGCTTCTTGCTGCTCTATCCACACTTCTTCATCCTTAGGGGCTGTCTCTTCCTCTACGCCTTCTTTGTGTCAGTCATGACCCGACTCTGGCAGAATCTCATCATGGTCGGTCTCCCTAGGGTTTTGTTCTCGACGCAGCTCGTCGGCTCGTTCACGTCTGGCTTCCCTTCTTTGCTGTCGTTTGTCCCTCTCGATTTTCTTAATGTCTAACATACTTTCATACAATACTATTCTTTCGAGTCCTCTTCGGTCGAGTGTTCATTACTGGCTTGGTCGACTCGTATCCACTATGCTCCCTTTCCGACACACGACCAGCTACCCCCCCATAGCCTACCCAACGCTTTTTAGAAAGCTCGGATAATGCTGTCTATTTGCTCAGGAAGTATTCCCACTCCCTTTCAGTGATGAATTTCTCCCACTTCTTTTGCTTCTCCGCCCAGTTAGTGTTCGATGGTGGTTCGCACAGCGGTGGTCGAGGTTCGACGATATGGCCTGCTCCTTTCTCGATCAAGAACTTGAACAGCAGGGTCGGTAAGGAGCACAGAAATTGGTCAGTGAAATCTGTGTAGAATTTGGCTTTTACAGTTTCCACTGAGGTTCTGTCTTCGATTGCTTGCTCCTCACAGAAGTCATCGGCGATCTTCTCACACCACTCTAATAGATTAGTTCTACCCCCTCGAATAAGTTTCTCCAGCAACTGTTCTTCTTTAGTTGCGTCGGTCTTTTTCATCCAGGAGTTGCTTCAGTAGTTGTGGCACGGATTCAACAAACTTCTCGTGTGTCTCGGTGAAAAATCTGGCTTTGGCTTCAGCAACTGTTAGTCTGTTCCTACGTGCATAATTTTTTAAGTAATTGGCAATCTTACGCTCCCACCAGTCCTTGATCTCCTGCTCTGGTATCATATGTGAGCATATATTCTAGACATGTACTACCGGCAACGGAACCAATGTTGTAATCTCACAGATCACATAAGGTTATCAATAATACATACTAAAACATACATAAATATAAACAGAGACAGAAGACAAGAACAGATAGGATAGAATAGAATACTTTATTATAATGAGTTCATACAAAGCACAGAACTGAACTGAGTTCTTGTGTGGCTCAACAGCCTAATATATACAAGTTACAAACAGTTACAAAATAACTACCTGTCGGTTTGGTGAACCGACACGACTGTTAGTTAGCCGACTTAATTAACTAGTTTAGTCGGCCGACCGACTTAGTCGGTCCATCGACTTAGTCGGCTGACTAATTCGGTCTTTGTTCAAGTCGACTTATGTCGACTTGCTCCTTTTACACCCCTTCAACTCCACAAAAGTACTTAACAGTAGTACCTCTATTCTCAACAGTAAGAACACAGATAACAAGCTGCACTAGTTCTAAAACAGTATTAATCACTCAATCCCTTCTGCTTTTCCCCTCATCGAGTCTCTTGTGGACCATTTCCCTCACACTTCAAATTGTCTCCTGATGATGATCCTAGAGTAGGGGTCGAAACGTCAAGATTTTCAATATTTCAAATGCAACTCCTCTTCATTCATTTGCCACTGCGTAAATGACTTTATTCAAATAGGTTGAATCCCTCCATGGAAGGGATTACCTGAATGACTTGAAGCTACTTGAAAATACCCATATTAAAATTGCCTAGAAATTTACAATTCTCGGGCATCTTACCAATTTCCCTCATGCTTCAAATTGTCTCTTGATGATGATCCCAGAGTAGGGGTCAAAACGTCGATATGTTCAATCTTTAAAACACAGCTCCTCTTCATTCATTTTCTATTGCGTAAATTAATTTCCTTAAATAGTTTCAATCCCTCCATGGAAGGGATGCCCTAAATGACTTGAAGCTACTCGAAACTACCCGTATTAAAATTGCCTAGAAATTTACAATTGTCGGGCATCTTACCCATTTCCCTCACGCTTCAAATTGTCTTATGATGATGATCCCAGAGTAGGGGTCAAAGTGTCGAGATTTTTAACCTTTCAAATGTAGCTCTTCTTCATTCATTTGTTAATGCGTAAATGACTTTCTTTAATCAAGTTGAATCCCCCCATGGAAGGGATGCCTTGAATGACTTGAAGCTACTCCAAAATACCCATATTAAAATTGCCCAGAAATTGCAATTGTTGGGCATCTTAGCCATTTCTCTCATGCTTCAAATTGTCTCCTAATGATGATCCTAGAGTAGGGGTCGAAACGTCGAGATTTTCAATATTTCAAACACAACTCCTCTTCATTAATTTGCTACTGCATAATTGAGTTTCTTCAAACAAGGTAATGATTAAACAACCTCTTGCTGAATTCGATGGATAGATATATGCATGCCTAGGTCTATTTAGTCAACTTTTCAATGAATGAGCCACCTGCTCTATTCCACTTTCTTGGGGAACATGACCACAAATTTAGGGAAGTTTCCTCCCCCCTACAACAGCTAGAAGTGGTTGAGGATGTTGCCATGTGTCCATTTTCTCTCACCTCGGTCTATTCCACCTAGTGGGTCAGTTGGAACTCATTCAACAACCTTTTTAGGCTATTTTTCTCATCTTTTAATTATTATCTAATAAAATATTCAACATAATTAATTACAGTCATCTCTTACCGCACATGTTCAATAGTCTAAAACTTTACAATAAAAAAAAAATATAATGTCTTCTTAAACATAAAATATTATTGAAATTGGGTTATGTGACAATATAGGTACTTGTTGGCACTCTTGGTTTGATTGAAACTTACTATTTGGGACACTCATAGTAAAATTTTTCATGGTTGGAAAATACATCTAGTTTGACAGTCCCATTCATTGACCAAGTTGGAATTGACAATACTTGTAGTCCACTTGCATTTACCTTAAACTTGTCTTCCTAATTGCAAACTTGAAATTGACATAGCTGTTGCATATTTAATTTGACTAGAAGTAACATTTTGGGACAGTCATACTTGGCTGAAAGTTATCGTTGGTTTTATAGTATTATTCATTGTCCAAATTGGAATAGAAAGCACTTGTTTTCCTTTGGTATTTACATAGTAATTATTGTCTCTTTTGCAAGATAGAAATTGATATTGGCATGATCTTATCTAACCATTTGATTGAATCGAAATTTCATAGTATTAATGAGCTGAGAATCATATTGAACATGACTATTGTTGGATTGAATTTGTTAGATCTACTTGGCAAACATTGATTTTGATATATTTGGAAATTCATATCATTTGAAGATTAAGTTGACATTTCTTACACTCATTGAATACATACATATTTGTCATGCTATTGTTGAGCACTTGCAATTTCATTGAGGTGTTGGACTTGTTTCTTTGGCATAGGATAACTGAAGTTTAAGGGGCATAACCTAGGGTTTAGAAACAACGAGGAAACCCTAACCCGAATTGAAGTTTAAAGGTTAACATGCATAACCTAGGATTTATAATCAATGAAGAAACCCAACCCAAACAATGTTTTGGGGATAACATGCATAACATAGGGCTTAGAATCAATGAGGAAACCCTAAACCTAGGAGGGAAACCCTAACACCAACCCTACCTAACCATCTCTTGTGGCCTCTTATAAAGTAAGTTTTTGTTTGTATATGAGCATGCCTAGCATTGTATTCATATGTCACATATTCTTTATAGACTAATCAAATGAAACACTCTTTACAGTTTATCATGCACAAATTGCACAAGTTGATGTTAATCAATGGGGAAAATTTAACCCTAACAAGGAAACCGTAACCCTTACTAGGGTTTAAGGGTTACTAGGGTTTAGGGTTTAACCATAACCCTTATTAGGGTTTGGCATTAATAACTTGAGGCTCAAATGTACTCTTACCAATTTCTATCTACATTAGGATCTTAAACATCATGTATTAAAGTTTGATTGATGTATTATAAATTAACATGCCTTCAATGCATGGATTCAAACTAAGAACACCAAATCATAAACATAGTGGCCCTAATTCTATTATGAAGGAAAATAATCCAATAGAACAACTAAGTTAATAATCATTGAAACCTCAACATTCAATTAAAAATACCTATTAAATATCTTTACTTCAATTATGTGGTTTCAAGGGAGGATGGAATCAAGTCTATCCCTTATAAAATATATGTGAGTGGAATGTCAAATATGGAGTAAGCATTTGGGTGATGGAATATTCAGCAGAAGATGGTGTTCAGTGGATGGAGTCTAGTGTTCAGTTGTATTGTTGGCATTGATGTCTAAATATGTCTAAGATAGAGGTAATTCACATATGACATATGCTCTAGGTATGCAGCTAAGTTGGAGAATCTACAGGCTCTAGCAGGCTGGGTGTATTCCAATCTAAGTTAATCTCCCAAAAAGTATCTCGAATTTGAACATTGATTGCTAAAAGTACCCTATATCCCAACTACAAATGGACAAATTGTAATATTGAGATGCCCTCTAACTAATTTCACCAAGAATATGCGCGAACCCTAGTCAATGAGAAATGATCCTCTCCAAATGATGAAAAATCCTCCAATAGCAAAGGGCCTCTAACACGTGGAATACCTTCAATAGTGTGGAATTCCTTCAACGCTAGACATCACATTGACTGCAAAAAGGGTCTCTAATCCAATACTCAAGACCTCTCAAATATTGTTTTCACATGTATTATTATTCAGAATATAGAAGTTTGTCTTTGTCCAGCAAATGGCTTCAGTATCTATCGCACCCTAAAACCCAGGGTAGGAAGTTCCCTGAAAAAAAATACATTTTTACCTATCGATCCAGACATGGAATACAAAGAGTGATGGATCAATGGTTTCAGCCGCCGCATCTGTACATGCTCGAACTCCAACTTGCTCTAAAATTGGTTCTGAATAAACAGGGTATTGGTTAACCCTATCTACTCGGGTTCAAATGGGCTCCTTCACTTTCACTGCAGGTGGTGGTACCTGTACTCGGCTAACAAGGTCAACTACTCCATATGGATATGAATCTGGACGGGATGCTAGCACAAGCTCTTCTAGATCTGCAGGGCGCGATAAAAAAGCCTTTGACCATAACTATGATGCCTACGCCTCTCCCACGGCTATTTCATTTTAAAATGTCTGAGTTATAGTTCATAGAACATGTAATTGGTAATGAAATCATAAATGATCTAAGGGGCATTGAGACAGTGCTCTGACAAGTATATTTTCCCATTAAAATAAAGGTTTTCCTCTGAAATCTGAGATTCTTCTTTCCTGTTAAGTTGCATGGGCATAAGGATCCATCTTATGGAAGTTGGTTATCATGTCTATCTTACACACTAAAGGTCCCCAGTTCGAACCTGGAAGTTGCATGGGCATAAGGATCAGTATTATGGAAGTTGGTTATCACATCTATCTTACACATTGAAGGTCCCCAGTTTGAACCTGGGCAGCACCAACTTCTAATTTAATAGCCCTCCTTGTGTAGAGTTTGGTGTGTTGGAATATTCGGCAGAAAACGATGATGAATGGATTTCGTTCTTTAATGACAGCTGGAACTTCCACGTGGTGTAACTACCTCCTGACATGGGAATACGAAGAGCTTAGTGATGAGAAGAATATCTTGCTTGCTATTTGATGAGAGATGAAGAGTCTGTAACTGTTTTGAGAGAATGAGAATCGACCATGAATGTAATATATATAGATAAAAGCAGATTTGATAAAGGAGGTTCGAGGGAGTATTTTGCTGGGTAGAGTAAAAGGAAATCGGTGTCACGAATTGCCACAGACTGAGCATGCTGAGCATGAGTATTTGAATAGAGAAGATTGAACCTGATGAGCAGAAGAACAATGCTAAGGAACGAATATCTGATGCTGAGTATATGAACAAAACAACAGAGCAGAGGAACAAAAGAGTGTGCTGAACAAGTTGAACAGAATAAGAGGAGCAGAGAGTTGATGTTGAACAGAGAAGAGGGTTTGGTAAGCCAAGATACATCTGTATTGTTGTGATTTTATTTATTTGTAATGTCTAGCAAGTAAGGGAGATAGGGAGGTGCTAGGGGAGACATTTTTGTCTCAGTCTGCAAGTGGGTGCTTGTAGAATTTGAAGGTTGGTGTCTTCACCCAGTTGGTGCTGGGTAACAGTGAGAGTTGGTGCTCTTAGCAAGTTGGTGCTTGCATTTGGAGGTTGCAGCCTCGTTGAGTTGGTGTTCAACTAAGAAGAGATGTACAGCTGATAAGATTTTGACATCCTAAGAAGAAATTTTTTTTTAAGGGTTTCCTCGTGAAAAATTATGTATCTTTTACATGTGCTTGAGTGATGTGTTGCATGATTTCAGTTCATACATTTAATTCTGAATTCATTGCAAGAATAACTGTCACATACTTTCATTGATTCTCAGTTAAAAGAAGAAATTTGTTTAAAATCATTTATTTAACTGATTCACCCCCCCCCCCCTCTCAGTTAAATACCTGTAACAATTGGTATCAGAGCAGTGTGCCTTTAGTGTAAGGTAGATCCTGAAGAGTTTACATGGATAGTCAATATGGTTCAACAAACAAAGCACCCATATTTGATGGTACAAATTTTGCTTTCTGGAAGGTTAGGATGAGAACTTTCATAATGTCTCTAGGGGCAGATGTCTAGGATATAGTAGAAACAGGATATAAGAAACTTGACTTGGTTGAATCTAAAGATGAAAAATCAGCCTTCACTTTTAATGCAAAGGCTATGAATGCTATTCTCAGTGGTCTAGTTGAATCGGAATTTGTAAAGGTTATGCATCTTGAAACTGCAAAAGATATGTGGGACAAACTTGTAAATAGCTATGAGGGAACTGAAAAAGTTAAAGATGCCAAGCTACAGTCACATATACTAAAATTTGAACAACTGAAAATGAATGAAGATGAAAGTGTTAGTAAATTATTCCTAAGAGTTGATAAACTAGTAAATGCTATGAGAGCTCTTGGTGGAAAAATAAAAGATGATGATCCAAATCTTGTCCAGAAAATACTAAGATCCCTTCTTGATAGATTTAATCCCAAAGTCTCAGCTATAGAAGAAATGAGTGACCTCAAAAAGTTGACTATGTATCAATTGCCGGGAACATTGATTTCCTATGAAATGAGGATCAATAAAGACCAAAACTCATCTAGGGAAGCTTCCTTTAAAGCTTAAAATAGTACTGAGTCACATATGGATGAACTAGAAGCAAAATTTGTGAGAAGACTGAAAACAAGGTCAGGGAAATACAAAGGGAAATTTCCTTTCAAGTGTTTTAACTGTGGCAAAGTAGGGCATTTTGCTGCTAAGTGTCCCCATAAGAGAAAAGAGTAGAGCTCTACTAATGAGGAGAGTTTTCCCAAGAAGAAATACAATCAAGAAAACAAGTTTAAATATAATAAGAAAAGTCTTTATGTGAATGATGATGAGTCGTCAGGAACATCAGATAGTGAATCGTCTCATGAGAGCAAATAAAACGATTTCATGCTAATGGCTATAGAGGATCTAGAGATGAGTTGTACATAGATGAATGATAAAGATGCCATTGTGGACATGGAGGGAGAGCTGATGAGTGCTCTAGAGGATATTGATAGACTAAGAATAAAGAAAATAAAACAAAAACAACTATTAATCCAGTATGAAACCAATAGAAAAGACATCTCTCTAATAAAGCTAGAGCTGGAAGAGGCAAAGAAAATTGAAGAGACTCTAAAACAATAGCTAGCTGAAAGTAATGCCAGATGTGAACATCTAGAGAAAGAAGTAGTAATTGTTAAGAAGGATTTAGAAAAATTTCAAGCCTTATATCACCAAAATATCTCTAGTATCAAAGCTTCAGAAGAGCTAAATAACATTCTAAACAGACAGAGGTCACCTCAGATTAAGTTTGGTCTAGGCTATGGTCAAGGTGCAAGTAGTAGCAATTCAGAAAGCAAACAATCATCAAACTTGGTTAATTTTCAGAACAACAAGTAGGAAGAAATCCCCAGAATAATAAATGTTGAAGCATATAAAGACAATAATGAAAATCGATCAAAGAGTGATAAAAATCAAGGGAATACAGATCTAAATAACAAATCGGTACAGTCAAGAGTTCATGAAAAAGAGCCATATAACAGAATCAAGTATGCAGATCAGAATTACAATTATGAGCATCATAACTCAATACATTACTTTTCTAGAAATTAACCAAGAGTTAGATATGTTAATTTCTTCAATGGTTATTGTTTCTGTTGTTCTAACTTTGGGCACAGAGCTACCAATTCTTTTTACAATTTCAGAAACATTCAGAGAAGGATGTCAAATAAAAAACAGATGATACATCAATCAGCATATAATCATGTGGGTCGTGTATCTCAATCAGCTGTTAAAAGAAGAACACAAAATAGAAATACTAACTCATTTGATCTTCTATACAACGAAACAAAATGTTACATATGTCACAAATTTGGGCATAAAGGTACAGAATGTAACTTGAAAGAGAACAAAACAAAACCAAAAATGAAATATACAGCTGAATGAAATGTATGGAGGAAGAAAGAGAGTTCTCATTGTAATCTTATGCTCTAAGTTCAGAAATAGAAGAATCCTTGGTACATTGATAGTGGATGTTCAAAACATATGTCAGGAGATAAAGAGAAGTTTATTTCTATGTCAGAGCAGAAATTTGGGAACGTAACATTTGGAAACGGTGCACCAGGAAAGATCAGAGGCAAGGGAATGGTTAGTCTGAGCAATGGTAAAGGAAAGGCTCAAGATGTGTTATTTGTAGATGGGTTTAAGCACAACCTTCTCAGTGTGAGTCAAATGTGTGACATAGGGTGTGAAGTCTTGTTCACTGCTAAAGATTGTAAAATTAAAAATGTTTCCTCAGGAAAACTGGTTGCCAAAGGAATAAGAACTGAGAATAATGTTTACATTTTAAAAGAAGAAAAAGAAGAGTGTTATCTCAGAAAATATGATGAAAGTTGGCTATGGCACAAAAGACTGGGACATCTACATTTTGATCATTTAATAAAACTCAAAAATAGAGCAGCAGTAAGGGACTTTCCAGAAATATCTAAACCACATGATGAAGTATGTAAACCTTGTCAGATGGGGAAGTTAACCAGAATACAGTTTAAGTCAAAGAGTGTTCCCTCCACAAATAATCCTCTTCAACTAGTCCATCTGGACCTATGTGGCCCATCAAGGAAAGAAGGTACATGTAAGGATAACTATTTCATGCTCATGATTGATGACCATTCCAGACTAACATGGGTTGCATTGCTGAAAGAGAAGTCTGAAGCATTTTCTAAATTCAAGATATTTAAAGCCCTGACTGAAAATTAGACTGGAAGAAAGATTAAAGCTATCAGATCTGACAGAGGAGGGGAGTTCAGTTCAAGACAATTCAAAGAATTCTGTGATGAGCATGGCATCAGGAAAGAATATACAATAGCAGGAACTCCTCAGCAAAATGGAGTGGTAGAAAGACAAAATAGAACAGTCCAACAGATGGCTAGATCAATGATGAAGGAAAAGGATATTTCTCAAGGATTTTGGGTGGAAGCTATTCATACAGCTGTACACATCCTTAATAAAGCTCATTTGAGGCCAAACAGTGATAAGACACCATATCATTTATGGTTTGGAAGGCCTGCAACTATTAAGCACTTCAGAGTCTTTGGGAGTAAATGCTATATCAAGAATAATGATGAAAATCTGGGCAAGTATGATTACGGAGCTGATGAAGGGATCTTTTTAGGATATGCTATAGAAAGCAAAGGCTATAGGTTTTATAACAAGAGGCTGCATAAAATGGTTGATTGCATAGATGTAAAAGTAGATGAAGATTGTCATGGAAGTATCAGTCAAAGGAATAATGATGATTCATGTTTGGAAGAAACAAATGAAGGAATAGAAGAACAGGTCCAAGAATCCCAGGAGAAAGAATCCGATTTATCAGAACATGAGGAAGCTGAACCTGAACAGCACACTATACAATCTTCTTCCAGAATAACTAGAAAGAATCACCCTGAAAGCCAAATCATTGGTGATGAGAGTAAATGAGTTCAGACTAGAAGGAAGATCTTGCAAGAATCTGAACAGTCCCATATTGTTCTTCTCTCTACAATTGAGCCCCAATGTTTTAATGAAGCCATCAAAGACAAATATTGGGTAGCTGCAATGAATGAAGAACTGGACCAGATTGAGAACAATAGTACATGGGAACTGGTTCCTAGGCCATCAGACAAGAACATCATTGGATCTAAATGGGTATTTAAGAATAAATCAAATGAACAAGGAAAGATTGTAAGGAATAAGACCAGATTGGTGTGTAAAGGATATGCTCAAGTGGAAGGGCAAGACTTTGATGAAACATTTGCTCCGGTGGCTAGAATGGAGGCAATAAGAATGTTTTTAGCCTATGCATGCCATAAACTTTTTAAAGTGTATCAAATGGATGTCAAGTCAGCATTACTGAATGGAAATCTTTAAGAAGAAGTGTACATGGAGCAGCCAGAAGGTTTTTCTCTCACAAATAAACATGATTATGTATGCAAGTTGAAAAAGGCCTTGTATGGTTTGAAACAAGCCCCAAGAGCATGGTATGCTAGACTGGATAAATACTTCCAAGACAAAGGATTCAAAAAGGGTTATGTGGAGATCAATTTGTATATCAAACATGAAGGTGATGACTTGCTGATTGTACTAGTTTATGTTGATGATATTATCTTTGGCTGTACTAACAACTCTTCTGTTCAATTGTTTGCTAACTCAATGCAATCTGAGTTTCAGATGTCAATGATTGGAGAGTTGTCTTATTTCCTTGGACTCCAAATCAGTCAGAAGCCTGAAGGCTTATTCCTTTCTCAAGAGAAATATCTAAAGGAGATGCTAAATAAATTTCAAATGGAAGACCCTAATCCTATGAGTACACCCATGGTCAGTGGTTGCAAGCTGAGCAAAGATGATGCATCATTAGAAGTAGATCAAAAGATGTATAAATCCATGATAGGCAGCCTGTTATATATCACAGCATCCAGACCTGATATTATGCATGCTGTAGGGATGGTAGGAAGGTTTCAAGTAGCTCCCAAACAAAGTCATTTGCTAGCTGTGAAATGCATATTCAAATACCTGAAAGGTACCTTGTCCTATGGTTTGTGGTATCCCAGGAATCAGAATTTTCAACTCATATAATATTCAGATGCAGATTGGGCTAACTATGTATATGAAAGGCAAAGTACCAGTGGCAGAGCATTCTTCTTAGGACAGTCTTTGGTTGCCTGGCTAAGTAAAAAGCAGAGTTCCATATCTTTATCCATTACAGAAGAAGAGTATATCACTGTTGCTACCTGCTGTACTCAAATTTTATGGATGGTACAATCCCTTGCTGATTTAGAAGTAAAGTATGTTGAGCCTATTCCCATTCATTGTGACAATACCAGTGCAATAAGTGTTTCCAAGGATCCTATTCTCCACTCCAAAATGAAACACATTCCAATAAAGTATCATTTCTTGAGAGAACAAGTGGCTAATCAAGCTGTGCAACTACATTATATCCCTTCTAAAGAATAGATAGCTGACATTTTTACTAAGCCTTTGCCCACAGCTCATTTTGAATACCTAAGACAGAAGCTGGGTGTTAAGTCAATGTCACAATGACCTATGCATTATGTAAGGGGGAGTCTATGTTCATTGACATTGTTATTTATTACTGTGCACTTTTCAGATTGCTTGTTCTTTTGCTTTTATCTCTTTTATGCATCTTATTAGGGGGAGTTTCTGTAATCAGATGTGCTTTAGTTGCTCAGATTTCCCTTTTCCCTTGATGTCAAAAGGGGATAATGTGAACAGTTGCTGTAGTTGCTGATATTGCCATCAATGCCAAAGGGGGAGATTGTTGGAATATTTAGCAGAAGATGGTTTTCAGTGGATGGAGTCTAGTGTTCAGTTGTATTGTTGGCATTGATGTCTAAATATGTCTAAGATAGAGGTAATTCACATATGACATATGCTCTAGGGATGCAGCTAAGTTGGAGAATCTACGGGCTCTAGCAGGCTGGGTGTATTCCAATCTAAGTTAGTCTTCCAAAAAGTATCTTGAATTTGAACGTTGATTGCTAAAAGTACCCTAAATCCCAACTACAAATGGACAAATTGTAATATTGAGATGACCTCTAAATAATTTCACCAAGAATATGCGTGAACCCTAGTCAATGAGAAATGATCCTCTCCAAATGATGAAAAATCCTCCAATAGCAAAGGGCCTCTAATGCGTGGAATACCTTCAATAGCATGGAATTCCTTCAATGCTAGACATCGCATTGACTGCAAAAAGGGTCTCTAATCCAAGAATCAAGACCTCTCAAATATTGTTTTCACATGTATTATTATTCAGAAGATAGAAGTTTGTCTTTGTCCAGCAAATGGCTTCAGTATCTATCACACCCTGAAACCCAGGGTAGGAAGTTCCCTGGAATTTTTTTTACAGTTTTACCTATCGATTCAGACACAGAATAAAAATAGTGATGGATCAATGGTTTTAGCCGCCGCATCTGTACATGCTCGAACTCCAACTTTCTCTGAAATTGGTTCTAAATAAACAGGGTATTCGTTAACCCTAGCTACTCGGGTTCAAATGGGCTCCTTCACTTTCACTACAGGTGGTGGTACCTGTACTCGGTTAACAAGGTCAACTACTCCATATGGATATGAATCTAGACAGGATGCTAGCACAAGCTCTTCTAGATCTGCAGGGCGCGATCAAAAATCCTTTGACCATAACTATGATGCCTATGCCTCTCCCGCAGCTATTTCATTTAAAATGTCTAAGTTATAGTTCATAGAACATGTATTTGGTAATGAAATCATCAATGATCTAAGGGGCATTGAGACAGTGCTTTGACAAGTATATTTTCCCATTAAAATAAAGGTTTTCCTATGAAATCTGAGCTTCTTCTTGCCTGTTAAGTTGCATGGGCATAAGGATCAGTATTATGGAAGTTGGTTATCACATCTATATTACACATTGAAGGTCCCCAGTTTGAACCTGGTCAGCACCAACTTCTAATTTAACAGCCCTCCTTGTGTAGAGTTTGGTGTGTTGGAATATTCGGCAGAAAACGATGATGAATGGATTTCGTTCTTTAATGACAGCTGGAACTTCCACGTGGTGTAACTGCCTCCTGACATGGGAATACGAAGAGCTTAGTGATGAGAAGAATATCTTGCTTTCTATTTGATCAGAGATGAAGAGTCTGTAACTGTTTTGAGAGAATGAGAATCGACCATGAATGTAATATATATAGATAAAAGCAGATTTGATAAAGGAGAAGTTCGAGGGAGTATTTTGCTGGTAGAGTAAAAGGAACTAGGTGTCACGAATTGTCATAGACTGAGCATGCTGAGCATGAGTATTTGAATAGAGAAGATTGAACCTGATGAGCAGAAGAACAATGCTAAGGAACGAAGATTCGATGATGAGTATATGAACAAAACAGTAGAGACGAGGAACAAAAGAGTGTGCTGAACAAGTTGAACAGAATAAGAGGAGCAGAGAGTTGATGTTGAATAGAGAAGAGGGTTTGGTAATCCAAGATAAATCTTTATTGTTGTGATTTGATTTATTTGTAATGTCTAGCAAGTAAGGGAGGTAGGGAGGTGATAGGGGAGACATTTTTGTCTCAATCTGCAAGTGGGTGCTTGTAGAATTTGAAGGTTGGTGCTGGGTAGCAATGAGAGTTGGTGCTCTTAGCAAGTTGGTGCTTGCATTTGGAGGTTGCAACCTCGTTGAGTTGGTGCTCAACTAAGAAGAGATGTACAGCTGATAAGCTTTTGACATCCTAAGAAGAAAAGTTTTTTTTAAGGGTTTCCTCGCGAAAAAATTATGTATCTTTTACATGTGCTTGAGTGATGTGTTGCATGCTTTCAGTTCATACATTTAATTCTGAATTCATTGCAAGAATGACTATCACATACTTTCATTGATTCTTAGTTAAAAGAAGAAATTTGTTTAAAATCATTTATTTAACTGATTCACCCCCCCTCTCAGTTAAATACCTGTAACATTGGGTTCTTCATCATAGCTCACATAATCCCATAAGTGAAAATGGGTTGGAATTAAATGTTCATGCACATGCACACACACATTCAAGGATTGATTTCTTGTGATGTACTATCTATTATGGTACTCCCAAGCCATAGGAAGTTTCTCTCGATAACAGTTTATTAATAAGAGGATGACTTACCTATGTATGTCAAGGGGTGGAGTGGCGGGGTTTTATCCCTTGAGAGAATACTCAGAAAGGTAAGGATTCCTATTTCTAAAGGGCTTACTCAGTTCATCATGAACTAATACAAGCTCCTATTTCTCTTTTGCAGGTTAATTCATCGATGAACTATGTCCTATGGTCGTAATGACACAACATCCTATATCTTCAGCAAATTATATTTACACACTAAAGTCTAAAGTCCTATGCCTAAACTGTACCTAATTCCTATGGTAATAAGGTCTATGGGAGTTATATTTATGCATGTTTATAAACTTTCTTGCATAAACTATATTCTAAGGTTGGAAACCTTAGCTGCATTGTAATATAAGATTGGAAGTATATGGTATAATGGGTTTATGTTTATGGCCTAATCATATTCCATCAAAAATTTTGGATAGCATGAAGTTGGAGGGCTTAATACTTATGCGATGGTGTTCGGTATGCAATGGTGCATATAACGTGAACAAAGGCTATAGCAATGTGGGTTTTGATTTATGTCGTAGTGGTGGAGAGGGTGGCGAATTTATTGCATGTTGGGAAGCGTGGGAATAATGCCACATGCACTGTGTAGGGTTTGTATGTGATTTATTTGTTTGTTTTTGTTATTGTGGAGGTTAGGGTGGTCTCATGCTCCTGGTGCAAGATGCGCTTCTTAATACTATGCTACCAGTAATCTTCCATGCTATTGGACATGTATGGAATGGTGTTTGTTTGCACTTGTATTGTTTGATTGGGTTTTTTTAGCTTCGCAATGCATGATTCTAATATTTGTTTTGAGTATTTAGAGGTGGGAAATTAATGGCACTCAACATGGATTCAAGGAAGTTCCATAGGTCCCTTGTGCAACAAATCTCTAGGTAAGCACTAAAATTGGCAATGGCCTTTACACTAATTTGCGTTTTATTAAAAAATTCAAGCTTTGGGTGGGGAAATGCATTGTTTAGTTGTTTCGTTGGTTGGGGTTTTGACAGTTGCTTGGAATTGAAGGATGCAGCTATGCAGTCTTTCCATGGCTCTACCATATGTAATTTTTTTAGATAAAAGTTGATTCGTAAATATCTTGGTGTGGCTCTATGTATGTATTTATCATTTTGCAATGATGTGTAATGGGTTTTATTTAATTTAAATGGAAGCCCTGTTTGGGTAGCGATTCTGTGTTTATTCTGATGATGCGTTTCTTTGTATTCATAGTTCCATTACTTGCAATAGCAACAATGATGATTCATAGTGTAAATTTTTCTTAAGGTAGCAGTGTGTGGTTAATAACATGGATGCATTGGTTCATTAGTAATGTCGCTAGGTTTACCTCGCAGTCATAAGCATGAATATTAACTCAGATCTTGGCATGGATACATAGCCCGAGTTGAATTATAAGAATATATTTATATTTTTAGATTGTGACCGTTCATTTGAAGTAAAGACCGTAGCTCTGTATTGTGTTTGTTTATATAGTTGATTATATTTAAATACCTTTTCGTGCATCGTGAGAGGAAAACTCCTTAATGTTTAATTTGTAGTGCATGGTGTTCTATGTTAAATCCTACAGGATTCATTCGTGGGATGGCAGATAAATAGATGGAGTTGTGGTTTGTTAATTTTTGTTTAGGTGTTTCACACAATTCGATCCTAGATAAAATTGATTTGTAAGGGGGGAGGTGTAAAGACATACCTCCTTGTTTGATAATATGAGTTTATGATTTAGTTGAAGGGATTCCATTTAGTGCGATGCATAGAGAATAACTCGGTATTTATTTGTAAATGGTTTAATTTGATTCGTTTTAAGCGTTTGATTTGTATGTAGGAGTAAATAACTACAACCAATATTTTGCGGGATTCGATGGCTAGGATGGTTTAAAGATTTGATGTATAAATTATGAAATGAATATATAAATGTTTAGAGCCAATATTGGACAACATTCGATGGCTAACCCGGGTTAACGATACTTAGAAATGTTATAATGTTTCCATAGTATGGTTTGTATTGTTTATTTAATGTGTTTGTTGGTATAATTGCTTATGTTTATAAATAATTTAGAAGATGGAAATAAAATCTTTTTTGCTAGCAATATGAAATTTGCGAGTATTCTTGAATTAGTTTGATGTTAAGTGATTTGATCTCATATTTGTTGATTTCTTTAAATTCAGTTATTAGTTATTTTTAAATGTTTTGGACAAGGTTTAACTTGATAAGTTCATAGATTGGATCTCTCGGGTGTATATTTATAATTTATAAATGGTTTATTTAAATGTTTTGATGCATAGTTTTTAATAATGATTTAGTTTTAGATTACTATTAGGGTTTACTTTACCTATATTTATGAAATATTTTGTTTAACCTTACATTAATTTTTTAGCAGGATCTAGTAGCTAGTTATCTTAATAACTAGGGTTTAAATCTAGGATATACTTGTTTGAAAATTTAAATCATTATAGAACTTGTTTAAATAAATTCTAAGAAAAATTAAACTATAAATTCCTATATAGAAAATAATGGTTGAGTTTTAGTTTAAACAAATAAATCCACTTGTAGTATAAACTTTATCCTTGGAGTTTATATAAAAATAGTCTAGACTAATTTTTTATAAATAAATGGAAAAATAGATGAAGCATGCATTCAATGTTCATATTTGCAATCGAGATTATAAACCGTTCTTAGTAAAATCTGTAAGAACTTAGATAAGGTAAAAACCTCATACGTGCAATTTGTAGTTTGTTAATGGCTAGAACCCTGCACACATAAACAAGCGGATTTAATAAGAACTTTAGACAATTCTTAACTCAGATATGTGAGCTGGATAACTTGGGAACTACAACATTCCACCCAACCATGACTGGGAACCATTGTTGGTTTCAATCTCAATCCTCCCAAGCTCTGGTTCCAACATGCAAGTAGTCTAGAGCTCCTAAAGGTAAGGCTTCACCTATCTAGAATATCGGGTTTTGTACCAGATTGATTTGATTTTGGAAATGCTTCCCAAGATTATTACGAGAATAATGATCAAGTAGAATAGAATGGGATCCCCAATCCTTTCTTTGGATTGGGTCTTTAAAGACAATTTTTAGGAAAAAGGGTGGTTAAATTTCAGTTAGATCAAGAATCATTTTTAAAAAAATAATATTTTACTTGATTTATGTGAAATTAATATTTATTTAACTTCATCTTAGGAACTCTTTGACTAGTTCCTATTTTGACTCTCTAGGTATTAATTATTCATTTAATCATTTTAGTAAATAATAATACAGAGGTTCTTTACTTATTATTTATAGTTACTATTATTTATTTCTAATTAATACATACTCTTACTCTTTTATTCATAACATATATAAACTATATATATATACATATATCATTGTTAACATATAATTTACATATCATATATCATGATCCCACTCACATGGTACTTTCATTATCTTATAAGCATTTCTTTTATTAATTTCTTCAGGTAAGGTTGGTTGACTAAGTTAGGAATCTCTAAACCTCCTTGCGTGTTGGATTACCTCGTATATCGTGGTAGTTATTTAGTATTTGATGAGAAGTAGAAATTCAAAATATTATTTAATCAACTTAAAACTAACTAAGATAAGGTTGGTGTTTATCAGAGTTGTTTTCACTCAACACAATTAATTTTTTAGTAATTCATTAGAGGAAATTTCAACTCAAAATGGGCCTCCTAAGGAAAATTAATAAAATAATATTTATTAATTTTGGAGGAAGAGTAGGAAAAATCTATTTTTTTGTTTATATTTTCGACATATCTCCCTGTGTTTTTACTCAAATTTCGATCGAGAGACCTAGTTGGATGCGGAATTAAATCACCATCATGTTTTTTTAGGTATTTATTGTTTTTAGGGTAGTAGTGTCCATAAAAATTATGTCGAGTGGGTACTCTTTTGATGTGGAATTTAATTCCACATCCAACGAGCTCTCCCGACGGAAATTTGAGTAAAATCACATGGAAATATGTCGAAAATACAAACAGAAAAGGTAGTTTTTTTTATGATACCTATCCCCAAATTTATATTAAAAAATTGTTTAAGACCTATATAATATTTAAAATTTAAAGAAATTTTATTGGCTAACACATGATGACATGGAATTTTAGTTAGGGTTGAAAGACCCATTTTGAGTTGAAATTTTCTCTAATGCCTAGTGTTATTCAGATCCCACACTCAACGCTAAAGACTAGGAGTTACACTTAGTGGAATTCCAGAGCCTCTGCCTCAACACTAATGCTAAGATGTACTTGTATAATATACCTAGGGATACAATGGAAAAGGATTCGATTTTCTAGATCTTATTCTCAACATCAATTTGAATTGCTCCAAGGTTATGCCCAACACTTCCAATTCTTATCTTTAATGTGCTTAAGAGCTTATACTCAACACAAACATTTCATAACTCATGTGCTCCAGATATTGTGCTCAAAAAAAAATGTAAACGCTCATGTTCGCTAGAGCTCATGCTCAACACAACCATCAAAACACTCAAGTGCTCCAGATCTTCCACTAAACACAAACATCAACTCACTCATGTGCTCCAGAGCTTATGCTCAACACAAAATTTCATCAATCATGTGCCTCAGGGTCCATGCCTAACACATACAGTCGCATACATGCTAAATAAAACATATGCATTGGCTTACACCCAATATATCTAACAAATCATCATACTCATGTGCAGTGGCGTCTTATTCCCAATATAAAAAATATAAACATCAAAGTATCATCATATGTAATGGGACTTATGCCCATTAGTGTTAGGTCACAATTCAGGATATTACAACTTAGTATGTATGTTGAGTTACATGACTTCAAGTGTTGGTTGTAGAGGCTCTGAAAGGAATTGGGATAAATATCGAAAGAAAGTGTAGATTAAATCAGTTGTATATGAGCATACTTTTCTGTTACCTTCCTTTATCATCTAAAGTATATCTAACTTGTTGTTTGATCCACTTAGGAGACTCACATGTCATCTATGCTGGCTATGCCAAGGAGATCAAGTAAAAAGTATAGTACCTTGTTATGTACGGACCAGAATGAAAAGAAAGGTTTAATGTGTAAATTGTTATCTCATTTCAAATATAGTCTTGCGAGTAATGTAACCATTGTAACTTATTATAATTTTATTATGTAAATCAGCATTAAAGTAGTTCTATTTGGTAGATTCTTAATTATAAAAGTATGGTTATGTTTAAGTGAACAATGATTCTAAATTTATTGGTTGTGATTAAGATGAAATTTGTTTATACTGCCCAACTACAGAATCTATTCAAGTAATTGGGGCATGTTACACAAAATATTTTTAATGTTATCGTTTCCATGCCAGGACTAGCACACCAAATATTTTTATCGGTATCATCAACAAGACAAGTGTAATGTACCAAGTTGACAAGTGCATCACATCCAAAAAAAAATTATTCTATATACCTATCCATCCACAGTCATGTCAAATGATGTTCATTTTATTTACCTAGCCATCCAACTCTTTTTAATGTTATCATCACCAAACCATACAATGTAATTGTAGTGTTACTCATTATAGAATTAGAAGTCATGTGTGTGTTTTGTCAATACATATCACGTATACATTTTTTAAGTGCATCTCACATATGCATTTTCTTCACCACAAGCTCCTTTTTGGCGGGCTCACCAGTTTGAATTTAAAAGAAGTGTGCATGTGTTTTGTACCACTAGGATCGACCGTCCACATTTGCTCGTGTGTCATCCAAGTTCCTATGTGTCTATTTCATATTTTTCTTTGGATAAACCAAGCTTGTTCGATGGAATGTAGTAAACCATGGCTAATTGAGCATTTCATCCATTTTCTTAGTATTCATTTGTTTTAACACTAGTTACAATATGCTACACACGAAAGTTTTTTATGAAAAATTAGACCCAAATACACTTTTTTTTGCAGATTCCAAATATGTAATTTAAAAAATAAAGCCTATTTTTTCTTATCTTCCATGTTTAATGACTCCTTCACTCAAAAAACGCACCGTTAGTGTTTTTTCTATAGCTTTTTTTTCTCAAACATTTAAAAAAAATGTATGCTACACTACTAGACACTAACATCTACATTCTATAAAAATATCATTTAAATGTGTCGAACTAGTACTAGTTGGTCTCAATATGTCCACTAGTTTTCAGATGTTGAATGCTTCATTTAGGAACTCAAACGATGCACCCATAAAAGCATATACCTTATAATTTCTCGGAAAACATGCTTATTAGAAAATATCAAACTTTTATAATTATGAGACACAATTGAGATGTTATTAAAAAAAAATCTAATATGTACATTATTCTATTTGTAGCTATAGGATTTTGGTAAAATATATTTTTATTGATGGAAGTGATGAATGCCCCTCCGCTATGGCTCAAGAAAACCTTCATGCAAAACCCCAAGTCCCTTTGTCTAAAAAATAGTTTTTTTCATAAGAAAACTTCAAACACTTTAAGTAACTTTACCTTGTAGTGATGTTGATATATTTAGGTTTAAGATGTATCTATGGTGATCTAAATGACTTTACTTTGTATTAGATTTTATAGATCTAGTTTTAAGACAGATCTATGTTGATTTATTATAAAAAGAACATTCCTCATTTAATTTTTTGAAATATTTATTAATTTATAAAATTTAACCGAAATATTATGTAGGTGACTAAATGAAATTGATAACTTATAATATTATCACATATTTTATTACTCCATTAGGGCGTTTTAAGGTATTTTCGTAAAATATGAACAAAATGGATTAATGATACCTTAATGTCACTCACACCTAATTGAACTCAATATATTTTATATTTTTATAGTCACCTTGGAAGTACTCCTGAACATGTTTGAAGTTTAATGATGGCATTTTAGAGTACATTCATGGTACCTTCCATTAATGGAAGTGTGTGTAAAATATTATCATGATGACGGGTTTTACATTAAATTATATTACATTTCAGCGTATTATTTTTGGTTAAGAAATTGTGTTCAAATTTGATTAAGATTTTATTTTAACGGACACTAAGTACAATATTATCATTCTTCTAATGTAATCTTAGAACATATTAAAAGGATCCCCTTGAACATCCTCAAGTCATTTTGTTACCCCCTTCCTTTTTGGTGCATATTATGGAGTAATAAACTTCAAAGAATTGAATGGAAGTTAAAAAAAATAATTGTAAAATAGAGATAAAGAAATTTAATCTCTCTCTCTATATATGAAAAAGAAATTTAATCAATATATATATGAAAAAGAAGCAAAATATATATATTTAGAGAGAGGTAAATATAGATGAGAGGAAGGTAATATCTATATATATTAATTTTAAAATACCTCATTTATAATAAATATTTAAATGCTTATTACTAAGAAATCCTAGTTTGGGTTACATCAATCTTCAACATAGTTTAGTTTTTTGGTATCTTCTTTTAGTTAGTTCATTAAAAAAAAAACCACACCTCATAACATGAGCTATAAAATTATAATCATTATATTATTATATATTAGTTAAATCTAAATATAAATACAAACTACTTTATAATGAAAAGAATCTTATTAAATTTAATATATATTATTATCTTTCTTTTTATTTAGTTGAAAAATTAATATTTAAAAATAGTATTGAAATCATTGAGAGATATACATTGATGACTAACATGCATGCAAAACTCTGGTAATCTCGGGAGGACCCTAATGGTGTATTAAGTATTTCTTTGCCAATAAGATTTCACATCAAAGTAGATCCATCTTAAATCTATATTTATCAAGCATCGACAAGAACCCAAATGAATCCAATTTTTTGTGTAATTTTTTTTTATTAAATTTTTTTACAATTCCAAAAAACATTACATCTAATAAATAATCATGACCATTAAATTAACATAATATAATATATATGTAATTTTCATTAAGTATATTTTCTTAAGCTTAGAAGGTTTTTTTTCTTTAATATTAAATTTTTATTTTTATTAAAAGATGTTACACATAAATTTATTCATACTTAATTGGAAGACATCTAGCTACTCCCAATCCAATTACTTATTTGGAAGACATTTGGCTACTCCCAATCCAAAAATTAGAAGAAAGAAGCTAATATGGACCTATTTTTTATATGATTAGCTCTTTCCTTGTGTTTTTCTTTAGGTTTTAACTTCGGGATCTTTACTTTTTTGAAGTGTGGCCCTCCCTTGTGGAGTCTTTTCCTAAAATGGGATTCCATTCCATATATATATTATATATACGTAATCAATCAAAAGTTGTCCATTCAACTTAAATGGGTTTGAAATTAGTGCATATTTTAACATTCTACCTCTGTGATCCTATGGTGTTCTGATTGGGATGGAATGGCTAGAAAAACATCATGTCATCCTAAACTAATTAAAAAATACCTTTACATTTTTTCGATGATTAATGAAATCCTTGTTTGGTGAAGGGATTACCTCGAAGGAATTCAATACGAAAATTTTATGCATTACAACTTAAAAGGAGTGTCAGAAGAGGTTGTAAAATTTATGTAGTTAGCATTCAAGATCATAATAAAGAAA
This sequence comes from Pseudotsuga menziesii, assembly GCA_001517045.1. Taxonomy (NCBI): domain Eukaryota; kingdom Viridiplantae; phylum Streptophyta; class Pinopsida; order Pinales; family Pinaceae; genus Pseudotsuga; species Pseudotsuga menziesii. The sequence continues at coordinate 225,026 of LPNX010672594.1, read as the reverse complement.
CACACCATAAATTAGATGATTGTCCCATCTTACCAGACTTTAGAGATGTGTTTCAAATTATATAGCTGGCCTTTTGCCTAAAAGTGATCTATAATTCTTCATTAATTTGGCTCCTTGAGAAGTACCAGTATGCAAATAACCCTATTTAATGAGTTCATCGGAAGTAGCAGAATTAAGAATCCAATTGCAAGAATTGGTGGATAAAGGATACATTAGGTCAAGTGTATCACCTTGGGGAGCTCTAATTCTCTTTGTGGAAAATAATGACGGGACAATGAGAATGTGCATTGATTATTGACATCTCAACAAATTGAAGATAAAAAATAGATATTCACTTCCTTGAATCAATGATTTGTTCGATCATGTCAAGAAGGAAAACATATTCTCCAAAATAGATTTAAGATCAGGGTTTCACCAAGTAAGGATTCGAGAAGATGATGTTGCAAAGATCGCTTTTTGAACTCGATTTGTACATTATAATTTTGTGGTAATGCCTTTCAGATCAACCAATGCACCCGCCACCTTCATGTATTTGATGAACAACATTTTCAGCCAGTATTTAGATATGTTTGTCCTTGTAATCATAGATGACATTCTGATTTATTCAAAGAATGAACAAGAACATGCTGAACATTTAAGCATAGTTCTACAAACCCTACGATAACATAAGTTTTATGCCAAGTTTTCTAAATGTGATTTCTTCGAGAAAGAAATTCAATACCTCGGGCATATTATGTCTGAAGAGTTCATGAAGTTAGATCCCAAGAAGATCAAGGAAAGAAAAAATTGGCCCACCCCACAAAATGTCTCATATGTTAGATCCTTTATGGGACTAGCAGGGTACTATAGAAAGTTCATAGAAACTTTCTCTAAAATAGTCTACCCTATTACTGCTCTACAAATGAATGAAACCAAGTTCCTTTTGAGTGAAAAGTGAAAAGTTAGTTTCAAGAAACTGAAGGGATGGCTGACAAACTCACCAGTGTTAAAAGTAGTTGATATGGATAAATACTTTTTAGTATGAACATATGCATGCAAGGATGGGTTTGGAGGTGTTTTGTCACAACAAAACCATGTAATTGCATATGAATATCGAAAATTAAAAGATGGGGAAACAATTATGCAACCCATGATTTAGAGTTGGTTGCAATCATACACTCCTTAAGGATGTGGAGACCCTACCTCATGGGGAAGAAATTTATGGTAAAAATAGATAATGCAAGTCTGAAATATATTTTTTAATAACCCAAGTTAAATGCCAGGCAAGCAGGATGGTTATCTTTTATTAGTGAGTATTATTTTCAATTAAGGAATCTAAAAGGTAAGGAAAACAAGGTTTCATATGCCTTAACCAGGAGTTTCCACCTTCTACACGAAATAGCCTTGAGTAAAACAAAGGATATTTTAAAGATATAAATTAGAATAGTATTAAGAAATGACCGATTTTATATTGAAATCAGAATTAAACTACATAAAAATAGTATGGAATCACAACAACACATATACTTGATGGATAAAGAAGGGTATCTTTGGTCAAAAGGTAGGTTGTATGTCTCTAAAGATGCAAATATAAGGTACAATATTTTGACTGAATTACATTGATCTATACAATTTAGTGTTATTTTTTAGCTTGGTGCAAGGAACACACACATCCAAAATTGTTTCGTACAAAATTTTTGTATGTGGTTTTTAAAGCAGTTTAAATATATTTATTTCTATCATACACATAATATATCAAGGAGTCATTGAATGAAAAACAATAGTTGAGACTCTCTTCCATTGTATTATTGCTTATGATTATATTTCGATTACCCAAACTTTCTTATCGAAGGTACATTGTTTCATTAATGGCATGATCCTTTGTTGGTGCAATGATTTTTAGAACATTTGTCATCCCTAGTTGCAAACTTATGTATGTATTTGGATATCCACATGATCCTACTGCAATTTCTGAGTGGCACTATGGTTTATAGTTTGCTTCCACTTGAAGGTCAACCACTGTATTTTACTGAGTATAAATATCATACACTTCAAATAATCAATAGAATTTTTTATGAGGTATTGTTGTTATATCATTGTGTTTAAGGTATTATCACGGTTTGTATTAATTTAGGCTTGAAATAACCTACACTAATATTCACATGATTGGTTTGGATGTTCATGTAAATTCTTTTAAATAATAGGGTCAACGCTTTTTTGATTTATGAGTTGAGAAAACTATAAGTATTAATGTTGTCCACAAAGTTAATTTACTTCCATAGTGTAGAAATCTTTACTTATGGGGAATAATTTGTGTTGAATTGCTTGGAAGATATTTTTTAATAAGAGTGCAAGGTATAGAAACGCATAATTTTGTTGAAGGGATATATATGTCATGTACAAGTAGATCAACTCCTTGAACTAGTGAACCGAAGTATCAATGTTTTCACCTTGGATTTTAAGAGTTACTTGCGACATTTTGGATTTACATATGAATATGTCTCTAACTACATGTTTTGTTGTAATAACATCTTGAAATGAATTTCTATGACCATATGATGTTTTATGATTTGAACAGGTGAAAAAATGATTTGGATTTTATTCTTAGTTTGTAATCAATTCCTCTTTCTGTATGCCTTAGACTTCAGTTTCATTTTCCATCTCTTTATTATCTTCATGGTGCTTTTCTCAGATTATTTTTCTAGTTTCATTATTATTATTATATAGATATGAGAAACACAATTTAGAATTGAACAAAATACATGGTTTAACCAAAATTTTAAATTTGAAAGATGACTTTTATAATTTGTGGAATTTTTTTGTTTTTAAAGTGAATATATTTTATTTATTTGTAAAAGAAAAATTATAAACCTTTAATTTGCATTACGCCATTACCCCTTTAAGTTCCACACATTTGGGATGAAGAGATCACATGATTGGGTTGATGATTAGGGGATGTCATGGTTGTGTTGATGATTTTTAATGCACACTGTATTTTATTTTAAAATGTACTTAAGTGGTATGGATCTCACATGTTCACTTTCCCCTCAAAATATTTGAATCTAGTCATCCCCTTACAATGGCCATTATTTTAAATTTTCAAATTGCATTAAAGTTCATGTCATCGTGTGATTAATTTTTTTTACAAAAGACAGTGAAAAATAACTTAGTAGGAACACACATGATAATGTCAACAAAGTTAATTCTCATAGTTTCGGGAAGTGTGTTCTAGAGTTCCAAGATGCATTGCACATGTATGATGTTTGTCCTTTGTGTGTACAATTTTGCATGGACACATATAAGTCCTTGGTGGCCTTATCCCTAGGATTTTATAGAAGATGGATGATGTTGTAATAACATCAAGCCAAGTGGCATACACCATGTATAAACATAAATGTGAATTTTCCATATAGATGGTCAATATGGTAGGAATTTTCTATATCCATGAAGCTCCCTACTCTTTTTTATCCTTTTCGCATCATGTGATAGATGTTTGTAATGGATATTTTTGGTTGCTTTTTATCCATGGGAAGTAAAAAGAATGTATGTTGGGTATTGACTACAATCACTTCCACCATATTAATTTTACTTATATTGTGAGCCAAGAAAAAAAGTGACCACTCCTTCAAAAATTTGACCACTCCTTCAATGTTCCACCACCACACAGACCTTACAAATGGAATTTTCATCATGTCAACGAGATATGATCCTGTAATGGGGATGCTTCATGGTGTCCAATCTAGTGTTTATAAAAAAATACAAGGGTTCCCGTAAGAATCTGCTACCCAATTATGATGCAACGGAAGCACATGAGTGGAAAACAAACTAGGAACGTGCACGCGCACTTGGATGCGTGCACGCGTTCCTACTTCAGCTATGGAAAACATCCACATCAGCTTGTCTATGTGGACATTAGGAGTGTGTACGCACCCCCAAGCATGCACATGTGAGTCTGGGCGTGCACGCGTGTTTGGATGCGCATGCATTTTCGGACACGAACACGTGTTTTGTACATACGTGCTTAAAACACATGCACATCCCTATGTTTTTTACAAAAAACAAACATCAAATAGTTCATTTCCAAAAAGCAAACCTGCAAGCACGAAAACTACCCCAAAACAACACCCACAGAGCCCAAAACAACCGTCCAAGCACCCCTAAATGAAACCCATGACCATTGGAATAAGGTAGGTGGATTACTATTTGCATTTTGTTGTTTCTTTATTTTTTTCTTCATTTTTAATGTTTTTCATTGTTTTTGAAATAAATTATAAAATTAAAAAAATTGCAAATGAATTGAAATCGAACAAAATTGATATTGCAGATATTAAACTTGCACAGTGATCTATGGACTAAACACGAGTCTCATCGAGGATTAATAACAAATAAATCATGAAAATGGTGTAATCGGGCTACGGAATGAGTAGTTGCTCTGTATATTCACACAAGAATGAGAAATTACATTACAATTTCATGCCGCAAGCATGAATGACAAGCAATTTGAATTCCTAAGGAGGTCATTCGAATTGAATGAATGAGTCTAGCTTAACTGAATGTAAGCCATAGTCAACACTCAAGTTAACCACCAATCAAAACCCTAATTGAATCAACTGAGCCCTAACTGAAGTCAGAGTATAATAAATGACTGAGTCTTAACTGAAAGAGATCAGACACATGTCACAACAATCCAACCATCAAGTGGTAGTGCTTCAATGACTCCAATGAACCTCAATTAGGTTAAATAAAGTGTAACTGAACATCAGAAGTGGTTGGAGGTGCCCCTGTTGACTCCAGTTCATTAAATAATCATTAAATAATCAATTTAATGAAGGGACACACCTTCACTACCCTGTTTAACTGATTGTAACCATTAGTTAGCAATAAAGTGCATTAATGACACTCATATCAACCCCAGAGTGCTCCAGTTAGCCTCCCCGAATGTAGGACAAGGCTAAGTTAGCCTCCTTGACAGAAGGTAGGCATGGATTTGATTTAGTATATGTCATTTAATGCTCCACTGATGTCAACTAGGTCAATAATACTTAGGATAGTGGTTTAACTAGGCCAAATTGACCAAAATGAGTGTGTAAGGTGGTAAATGTCTCCAACACCCACCCTTAAGCTATACTCAGGAGGAGTTAGAAAACATAAATGCATAAAAATGCTAGGGCCCCAGCAAATAAATCCATAGGTCACCCTGTACAATTTTGAAACTGAAACAATGCTCAAAAACAAACTATGTTAGGAAAAGAGGGAAAACCCCGTGGGAACAACCCCCCCCCTCAAGCTGAACATTGAAAGTAGTCTGAATCACCCTGATGAGCTCAACCTCAACAGTGAACAGAGGTAAGTGAACTTCTTTTCTAAAAATATCTTGGTGAAGATGTCTACAGTCTGCTCATCAGTTGGGCAATATTGCAAAATGATGGTCCTATCATGCACTAGATCTCTAATATAGTGCATGTGGATCTCTACATGCTTGGTCCTTTGCCTGGTAACTAGATCTGTGGATATCTTAATAGCACTTTGATTGTCACAAATAGGATAGTGGAAAAATTATGACCAATATCAAACTCTGAAAGAATGCCTTGCAACCAAACTGCTTGGATGCAAGCATTCATCGCTCTTCGATACTCGGCCTCTGCTGAAGATAGTGCTATGGCAGCCTTCTTTTTGCTATACCAGCAAATGGGGCCACCATCAAACATGAATACATATCCAAAAGTAGACTTTTGATCAATAGAATCACCCACCCAATCAGAATCTTTGTATCCAACCAGCCCTAGCTCAGAGTCTGTAGCATAGTGAATGTCGTAGGTCCTGGTTCCCTCAATATACTGGAGGATCCTCTTGGTTGCCTTCCAATGAAGATTGAGAGGCTACTACATGTATCTTGATACATCATTCACTGCATAATAGATATCAGGTTGATAATGTGTCAAGTACAACAAGCTACCAATTAGCTGTCGATAGATAGTGCAGTCCATGGGAGGTGTGTTTTTTCCTTCTTCAAGGTTAATCCCTGAAAGGAAAGGGAATGATGCAGGCCTACATTCATCCATGTTAAACTTTACTAATAGGTATGAAATGTATTTGGACTGAGTGACCATAATCCCATTAGAATTTTGCTCAATTTCAAGCCCCAAAAATTGTTTTAGGATCCCCAAATCACTCATTCCAAAGGCATTGTGGCGAGTAATTTTGATGGTTGAAATGGAACCAATTCTGCTACCTATGATCAATAAGTCATCAACACATAAAACAATAATTATCAAATGACTATCATACTGCTGTAAATACACATTTTAATATGATCTACACCTTTGGAAGTTTTACGAGAGAAGGAAGGCATCCATCTTGGAATACCACTCTCTTGGGGCCTGTTTTAACCCATATAGTGACTTCTTTAGCTTGCAAAACAAAGATGCATCAGTGATGCATCCCTCAGGATGCTTCATGTATATCTCCTCATGAATATCTCCATGCATAAAGGATGACTTAACATCCATATGATGCACTTCCCAGTGCTTAGATGTTGAAATTGCCAAAACAAGGCGGATCGAGTCCATTTTTTTCAACCGATGCAAAGGTCTCATGGTAGTCCACTTCTTGGACCTGAGAGAAGAATTTTTCCACCAAAATTGAATTATTTTTTCAGGTTCTTCCATCAGCATTAACCTTGGTCTGAAACACGGACTTGCATCGAACCAATTTCCTTCCCGGAGGAAGAGAAACTAGCTCCCAAGTAGTGTTTTTCTGAAGAGAATTCATCTCTCCATATATGGAAACTTGCCATCTCGGATTCTTCCAAGAATGGTAGTATGATTTTGGGTCTGAAATAATCATAAAATAGCAAGTTTTGTACAGCAAATTATCAGGAAAAGAGAGCACAATACTTGCTCTTTGGAAATCAGACCGGGTTCTCCTTGGATCATCCGGATTTCCAATGTTATCTCTTGCGGAGGAGAGTGTCTGTCGGGCCGATGTCGGAAGATGATTTTGCACTTTAGGTTCTGATTCAGAGTCTGATGATTGTTGCACATTGATATAAAAAATAAAAGGATCCAAATCAAGGTGATCACCCCCAATTTCATCATCCAAATATTCAGTAGAATAGGAAGGAAATTCAACAGTTTTCTCCTTCACTAGTTCCACCTCCTGAAGAGGCTCATCAGACTTGACACTTCTCTCAATGATGATCTGTTTTGTGTTGATATCCAGCAGCTTGAAACCTTTTGATTCATCAGGATACCAAATCAACATACATTCTATGTTTTGCGATTACAAATCCCTTCTTTTATCAAGTGGAATTCGGGCCCATGCAGTGGACCCAAACACCCGTAGGTTCGACACATACGGCTTGTGTCTGATGTATGCTTCGAAAGGGGTATTCCCTTTCATGGATGAGTGTGGAACCCTGGTTTTAATGTATGTTGTAGCATGCATTGCATCAGCTGAAAAATTTGCAGCAAGCTTCTTTGATTCCAACATACAAGTGGTCATCTCCTTGAGAGACCGATTCTTCCTTTCCGCTACTCCGTTCTGCTGGGGAGTGTAGGGAATTGAATATTGGAAATAAATACCACTTTGGGAGCATATGTGCAGAAAATAATTACTGACATAATCCCGTCCATTATCAGATCTCAAGATCTTCATCTTAAGCCTAGAGGCATTCTCGATCAAGGCCTTCAATTCAGAAAATGTTTCACATACTTCAGACTTCCTTTTGAGAAAAAAGACCCATGTTTACCTTGAAAAATTATCAATAAAAGTCAGAAGATACCTTGATCCATTCATGGATGTGATAGGCATCGGGCCATTGACATCAGAATGTATTAGCCCCAATATGCATGTAGCTCAGTTTGCCTTCCCCCGATCGCACTTTTTGCTCATGGTGTTTTCCAATCACACAGCCCTTGCAATGTCCGGTGGTTGCCTTAATGACCGGGAGGCCTTCAACCATGGAGTTTTTCTGTAATTGCTGCAAATATTTGAAATTTAGATGGCCAAACCTTTCATGCCACAACCTACTAACCTCATTTCCATGAGTCAGTAGAGCGGTGGGCTTAGCATCTAACACAGAGTGGGAGAACTCATAGGCTCTTGCATGATGGTTTGCAAGACCTTTAGCAATGAGTTTTCCGGATGCAAGCTCTGTTATCTCAACATCATTTGGGCTGAAAGAAACTCTCTTAGGAAATCCAGTATGTGTCATATGATAGACACTAAGGATATTTGATGCCAGAGACAGTACATACAAAACATTTGAAAAATAGCCATTCTCAAGATCAACCATACCTTGTCCTTCTAAAATGATGGTGGAGTCATCTCCCATGTGGATGGGGATGGATTTTTCAGTCTCCAAGGATGAAAAGGAGTCTCTTTAAGCCATCACATGGTTCAAAGCTTTAGAATCAATCAAGAGTGCTTTAGAATTCGAACTTCTTGCCATGAGGGCATGACCTTTTTCATGATGTGGTTCCCGATCTTGCTGATCTCTCCTCTGAAATATTTCTGGAAGATTGATGTGATTTCTCTTAAGGAGAGAGGTAGATTCATCAAGATTCTTCTTCATGTAGGCATGTTTAGGGTGGAAACCCTTCCCGCAGTATGAACACTTGACTTTTTCCTTTCCATGGTGCCCTTTTCCTTTGTTCTTCCTTAAGCCAGAAGACTCATCATGTTGCTGGTTTTAAACTCTAGGATTAGGAGCATCGAATTTAGTTTTTGTGTTCTTCTCCTGATTACCTTTACCCTTCAGATCTTTGGGCCCTGAGACATGGAGGGCTTGATCATGGGAGGCTATGATGATCCCCATTTGGACAAGCTTATCATGTTCACTTGTGAGGGACTCAATGAAGGCATTGAGTGTAGGAATCTTCCATCCAGGGGTTGTGAGCTTCCCCTCACGGAATGTATAAACAAAAACCGAATAATCAGCTCCAAGTTTGGAGAGTATGGTGAGGATGAGTTGATCATCCGAATTCTCCACTTTGCATTGCTTCAAGAGTAAGACAGTGTGCTTGAACTTAGTGATAAAGTCATTCAAAGTCTTGAAATTAGAGGGATGGAGAGAGATTAATTCATTTTTGAGCTGGTAAACTCTCAAGTCATATTGCTTTCCATATAGGGTTTCCAATTTGTCCCATATTTCCTTTGGAGTCTTCAATCTTGAAAGATGAAAAAGAAGATCCCGGGAAATAGAGAGTCACAAGAATCCGAAGGCTTCATCCTTCTTGTTCAAGAATCTTGATTTGTCTATAGTAGAACCAGGCTTAGGTTCTGTGTCCATGGTGACTCTATAGAGTCCTCTGGAGCGCAGCTGAATATCCATGTCACCTTTCCATGAGTGGAAATTGTATGGAGTCAAAAGATCTACTAAGGAGGCCATCTGGATATGCTGGAGTGAATGCTTCACCTGTAGAAAACATGAAAATCACAACAGAAAGGGAAATGTAAGGTCGGACAGCCTGCACATTTTAGGCTTTCATCACACCCAGCATAGTCAATCAAGCAAGCTTGATCAACAAGTTCTTTACTTGGGGTGTTAAGTGGTAAGCCTTGGCTTCTGGTGTAGTGCTGGATTTTTGAAATATTACTCAATTTTCATGCAGAAATCTATCAAAAAGCTTGTTTTTGAGAGATAGAGATTCATCCCGTCATGAGCTCTGATACCATATTAAACTTGCACAGTGATCTAGGGACTAAACATAGGTCTCATCAATGATTAATAACAAATAACTCATGAAAATGGTGTAATCGGGCTACGGAATGAGTAGTCGCTCTGTATATTCACAAAAGAATGAGAAATTACATTACAATGTCATGCTACAAGCATGAATGACAAGCAATTTGAATTCCTAAGGAGGTCATTCAAATTGAATGAGTGAGTCTAGCTTAACTGAATGTAAGCCACAGTCAACACTCAAGTTAACCATCGATCAAAACCCTAATTGACTCAATTGAGCCCTAACTGAAGTCGGAGTGCAATAAATGACTGAGTCTTAACTGAAAGAGATTAGACACATGTCACAGCAAGCCAACCATCAAGTGGTAGTGCTTCAATGAATCCAATGAATCCCGATGTGGTTAACTGAAGTGTAACTGAACATCAGAAGTGGTTGGAGGCGCCCCTGTCAACTCTAGTTCATTAAATAATCATTAAATAATCAATTTAATGAAGGGAGGTGCATTCACTTCCCTGTTTAGCTGATTGTAACCATCAGTTAGCAATAAAGTGAATTAATGGCACTTAGATCACCCCGAGAGTGCTCCAGTTAGCCTCCCTGAATGTAGGTGAAGGCTAAGTTATCCTCCTTGACTGAAGGTAGGCATGGATGTGATCTAGCTGATGTCATTTAGTGCTCCACTGATGTCAATTAGGTCAATAATACTTAGGACAGTGGTTTAACTAGGACAAATTGACCAAAATGAGTGTGTAAGGTGGTAAATGTCTCCAATAGCAGATACATTACCTCTACCATAATGACAAATACCAATACAAATTGACAAAATTTTGTGAAAATAACTTAGTAGGAACATACATGATAATATCAACAAAGTTAATTCTCATAGTTCCAAGAAGTGTGTTCTAGAGTTGCAAGATGCATCGCACATCTATGATGTTTGTCCTTTGTGTGTACAATTTTGCATGGACAGATATAAGTCCTTGGTGGCGTTATCCCTAGGATTTTATAGAAGATGGATGACCTTGTAATAACATAAATCCAAGTGCCCTACACCATGTGTAAACATAAACATGAATTTTCCATATTGATGGTCAATATGTTAGGAGTTTTCTATATCCATGAAGCTCCCTACTCTTTTTTATCATTTTTGCATCATGTGATAGATGTTTGTAATGGAGATTTTTGGTTTCTTTTTATCCATGGCAAGTAAAATGAATGTATGTTGGGTATTGACTACAATCACTACCACCATATTACTTTTACTTATATTGTGAGTCAAGAAAGAAAGTGACCACTCCTTCAAAAATTTTCCCACTCCAATGTTCCACCACCACACAGACCTTAAAAATGGAATATTCATCATGTCAATGAGATATGATCCTATAATGGGGGTGCTTCATGGTGTCCAGCTAGTGTTTATACAAAAATACAAGGGTTCTTATAAGAATGTGCTACCCAATTATGATGCAATGGGAGCGCACAAGCAGAAAAAATAGGAACGTGCACTTGCACTTGGATGCGTGCATGTGTTCCTACTTCATCTATGGAAAACATCCACTTCAGATTGTCGATGTAGACATTGGGAGTGCAAATGTGCCCCTAAGCACACACACGCGAGTTTGGGTGCACATGTGTGTCTGGATGCACAAACGTGTTTTGTGCGTACATGCTTAAAATGCATGCACATCCCTATGTTTTTTATAAAAAAACAAACAGTGAATAGTTCATTCCCAAAAAACAAACCCACAAGCGTGCAAACTACCCCAAAATGACACCCACATAGCCCAAAATAACCGTCCAAGCACCCCAAAACGAAATCCATGATGATTGGAATAAGTTAGGTGGATTACCATTTGCATTCTATTGTTTTTTTTTGTTTTTTTAATGTTTTTCATTGTTTTCCAAATAAAGTCTAAAATTAAAAAATTTACGAGTAAATTGAAATCGAACAAAATTGATATTGTGGATACATTACCTCTACCATAATGAAAAATACCAATTAACCATCCCAACAAAGGACTAAAATGAACCAAACAAAGGACCTAATAAAACCTAAATTAAATGAAGAAAACCCCGAAGATGGAATTGGTGAACCATGATAAAACCTTGAAGATGAATTACATGGGGATGTAAACCAGTTAAGGATATTGAGTGATGAATTGAAGAACACTAGGGAACCCTCTCGGATTACCGTCGTCACATCACTACATAACATAATCGAGTCTATCAACAATGCCCACAGTGAGATAACCAATTTGAGCCAATATACGGATCGAATGAGAGAACATTATGCCACTAGTATCTCCAAAGAAGAAAGAAAAGACCCAAATATCATAAAATCCTATTACAGCTGCAACCTTTTTTCCCAATTTTTTCTAAAATTTTGGACCCTCTCAATTTTATCTAGCCTGGGATTGTTTGGGTTCCTGAACTCTGTTTTTCCTCTGCTATAAATTTGGATTTTTGATGTGGAGGTCGGATGACTAATTGACTACTTTTTCCCACTGTTTCAGAGGTTAAACGAGCTAGTGTTACTGTTGTCCAGCTGAAATTCTTTCGAGCAATTAATGTTTGATTTTTTGATGATTTGATTCTTTGATGTAGGAAGTTAGTTGAAGTTTGAGTCGGGGCATTAGTTCTCTGTGTCGTCGATGTTTCGAGAGGGAAACAATGAACAATTTTTATTTTTGCCGATGTGCTTTACCTCCTATTTGTTTTATTATTAAACCTTTCGATTTTCGATGACTGTTTATTTTATCGCTATTGGATCGATTTTTTACTATGATTGGAGGGCTAGTCCTTTGCATTGCAGACATGGTGGCAACATTGAGTTTTGAGTCACCGATACATAGTTATTAGAGCTCCCGATCGTCGACGGTTTTTTGATCCGTGGAACCCACAGTTAGTTTGTTATCCTCCGTTGCGGCTATTGATCAGACTATTTGCATCGATGTGTTAGTGATTAGTTTTTCTGATCGCTGACGCATAACTATCAGCGGTGTTTAGTGCTCAAGATCACTGACACTGTGGAAGTTTTGAGTTTTGAATCACCGACGCATAGCACTTAGAGCTTCCGATTGCCGGTGATTTTTTTTTTTTTGTTATCGCAGAACTTGTAGTCTGTCTACTTCTCGCTGTTGCGACTGCATAGTGATCTATCAACCCGATGTTTAGAGGTTTCACTTGCCGATATATTTGGATTCCGTCAACGTATAAACCTTAGAGCTTCCGATCATCGACGTTTTATTTGATCGTGGAAGCCGTAGTCAGTCTATCTCTTGCCATTACGACTACATAGTGAACTATCCTCTCGATGAATAGTGGTTCCGACCGTCGATAGTTTTTTCCCATCGTTTTGTGTGCTTTTACTCTATTTTATGGGATGGTGGTGGTTTTCTGTGGGTTTTGGTTGAGTCAAGGTTTTTTCCAAGATGAAGAGCACAATTTAGGGTTCGGTGTTTTGAGTATTGGCGGTTACATTGTTATGGTTCATGGTTTCATTAGAGGATTTCAAGTTAGTTCAGATGCGGTTTGGATCAAGAGGAGGAGTCTGTTCTACCACGGTTGTGATTTTAATTACAAATAGTGGACTTAGAATATTTCGAGACACAAACTTGCAGGATTTTCTTTGCCTTGTCATTCTTTCTTTTCATGCATCAATACTGTGTATAGTTTATTTTACAGAATGCATATGGAAGAGGTAAATAGGTTGTTACAGTTTTTCTTCATTACTAAAACGCTAGCTAAAAGCTAAATGGTCTAAGGACATGCTATGTTTATGATAGGGTGATTGCTGTAAAGAAGATATGTATAAAAGACAAAAGCAAAAGAGGCAGAGAATTGGTTGAAGAATGAGGAAGAAGAAAGAAAGAGAAATGAAGAGGAGGCAACAAGGAAGTAAGAGAAAGAGAAATAAAGAAGGAGAGATAAGGAAGAGAGAAGAAGAAAGTGAGGGTCTAAGATTAACAGGATCTCAAAAATACCAACAGATTACTGAGCAGATCAATAGCAGCAGAGGCCCAAGCTTGGAAAAAGTTCATCAGTGACCAAGTTGGCCCCTCTTCATAAAGTGCTCTTAAAATTTAATTTAAAATGTAACATATTGTATAAATAATGAGCACATACTACAAGACAAAATTTTGGAACTGAAAGGCTGAGGAAGCCCAAAGGTCATCAAGGGGTAGCCCAAGGGTTTTAATTTTTTTTTGTATAAATATAGGAGAGTTTATATGTAGAAGGGACTTTTTCCCAGATAATTTGTGAGAGTATATTGTAAGAAGAACTATTTCCTTTTGCAATAAAGAATTACAAGTTTCCTGCTGGAGAAAGCTTGGTGGAATGTTTCAAATGTTTTGTTATGGATCAGTGGAGTGTGAACTATTTCGTTTTTAGTTTATGTACATTAACTGTGAGATCGTTCTAACTCATTGAATCTATGTTCATGTTATGAATGCACTCTAGTTTATTCTGTGAAATTTCCACTGTGAGTAATGAAGGTTGTCATAAACAATAAGCTATCATGTTTTTCATATTTCTATTGATGTTCATGTGTTTTAAAATAAGTATCAGCTATCTGTAATTTTTCTTAATGCATGCGCAGAAGTACATTACTCATTGATAACTAATAATTTTGCTCCCTAGGGATAGGTTAGTTAGTTAAATTTAGTTTCTTACTATGTGTGATTTAGATGCAAGAGAGTTAAGATGAGAGGTAAGAACCCGCGCATCACATTGTGACACACCTCATTATTTCTATCAATCTGCATTTTTAGATAGGCACTTGCACATCATACTTAAACACAAAAGACTAAAAATATACATGGTGGACTGGGCCATAACCAGTAAAACGTTTTAATTTGTTACTTGACCTATGGTAGCCGGACCATAAGCCAGACGGATTCCCCATACCAAACAATAATGGGCTAGTTGGGAATGTTTGTTAGGGAGAATCCCTAACTATTGTTACCTGCGATTTTCCAGGCCTCAACAAATCCCAACTGTAGAGAAAATGTATAGATATGAAAACAAGACAACCTCCAGATGTGAGGAAGAGGGGAGTTTGCATGGACTACTGTAATTACCATCCATGGAGAGAAAACTAGAGGAAGAGATGGTTCATGGTTTTTAACAGGCCTCCATGCAACAATGTCGAGATCCCACATTATTTTCTCAAGAAACTATGGATCAAGTTTGTGTTAGGGTTCCATGTGAACTACTTCGACATCACCGATTTCTAGGGCATCGGTCTTGGCTCCACCCAAGATCGACCTCAAACCCAGCTAAACCCACTCAGAGGACCTCTTGCACCTAGGAGAGATCCAAACCCGCTTCATAAAACCCATGGGTTAGGTAGTGATCTAGATGAGATCCACGAGTCCGTTAGATATGAAACATTGAACCTTCTTAGGAATACCATATTTGTGTCTTTGTCCTCACAAAGCGAGCAGGACCACCCTGAGAGACACACTTCTCGATGGTCTACTAGTGGTGGGAAAGGGAGAGCAGCTACATGTGGTATACAAGATGATCCATCCAGCTCAATGGGACTAGTACCACATCGTTGTTCTCGCTGTGGGAATCCATGCCATGCTCCCACATAGGAGCATTCCACAGAGAGATACCTACAACACATTAGTTATTGTTTTATTTAATGTTCAAGTATTGATTATAGGTTATGCAATATCATAAATTCTAATACATTTAACTTAAATATGATGTTGATGACTTGATTTTTTTTAATGTACATCTATTCAGTGCTGAGTCTCCAACACCCAGGTGGGAGGATGCTGGTTCCTTAAATCTCGATGGAGCCATGGCAGCTACAGAAGACATCGTGGCACCATACACATAGGTAGTTTTCTTTCAGTAATTAACTATAATGTTAGTATTTAATATTGGTGATCAATGTAGTTAATATTTAGTAATTGAATATAAATATTTTTTTGTTTGCATAGGTGTCTACAAGAATGAGTGACCATCCATCCCCGTTAGGGTTCAACAGATCCCCTCGTGTGTAGGTACCATGCAATAAAGTATAAATTTAATTTCAGTTTTGATGGATTAGGTTTGTATAGTTATATTTTTTGTATTTTTATGTACTAATATACGAGTCCATGAATATGTATGCATGTCTGAGAACATAGGCACATCGGTGTCACTATCTCTCCACCGACTTCCTTTTTCCCACCATATATGTTAGGTGTATCCCTAGGAATACATGTCCCTTTCCCTGCATCCCTCCTCACCCCATTCCATCCATCCCTTTCCTCCCATACACCACAACTCTTACATCCATCTCCCCCTTCTTCATCACATCTTTGTTCAGTCCCCCCCTCTTACCCTTCCACACCCTCCCTTGTCATTTCCCATGTTTCCACCATCCCCCCTCTGACAATGATACACCATCCATCCACATTCACCCATCCCTACACACCATCCCAAACCTCAAGCCCCTCCCCCATATTCCCCCACCACCCTTTTTTCCCCTTCCAGGGTGGCCCATTCAATTCTACATCCAGGTGGGGTTTATTGCGCTACATAACCACTTCTCCCAATCCATTCCATGTCCTCTCTCACCGTGACCTCTATTTTTGTAGCCAACGTCGATTTGGATACATCCTATGCTATTCCATCCACCCTAGCATCAGAGCATGTTGTCCATCCCAATGCTCCACCTTCCATCCTTGAGGACCAACCCACTGCTCTACCTACCATCCCCGAGGACTAGCTTGTTGTGCTCACGGTGAGATTGATTAGTTTATGAAACTATCATGTAATTTTAATGAAAATTAACATACGAAGTAAATTGTATGAGTTATCTTACTATTTAAATGTTGCAGGGTGGCATTGCTGAGAGACTTGGATCACAGAGGAGGGTACCCTACTCACCACTTATGATCTCATCTGAGGTAAGCTATTTAAGACTTGAAAACCTAATTTATATTTTTAAATTGTGTTTTATAATTATATAATTTCCTGTAAGAGTTGACATTTGATTGTTGTCGTTTCAGATCCCAAGGGGAGGTGGTCGAAGCAGCCAGAAGGACTAAGATTCCTCTAGCTCGAAAAAGAGAAAGATCGATTTTGGAGATGCACTTGGGAACTCCGAGGGTGGGCAGGAGGATTGATATACCCTCCTATGTACACTATCCATGATGTGGAATTTTGGAACGAGTTGCCATATTTTGTATAGGGCACGAGTTTCCATTGTATTGACATTGGGAATGATGTTCCATTTTTCACTACTACTGTATATGATTAGAAATTTTTGCATATGAATATATCATTTTTCGCTTCTTTATATTAGTTTTCCTTTGATTACATATTTTCATAAATTATGTCCAATGCAGTAGTAGATTGCAGTTGATGCGCTTGCAATACTTATTATTGACGAAGCAATAAAGTATGTATGTTCACAATAAAATACATAAAATGTTTAACATTGTAGGTTAGTTAAAAAAATACAAAACTGCATAAACGTGTACAATAACAATGATAATTTTAAATACCAAATTCCTAATCTTGTAAACCATAGTGGAAATAATTTTTCAAACTAGCAAATTTTCCCATGAAGTATTCCTCTTCCTACCAAATAATTTTATCGAGATCTTTTTCTAGTTTTCCAAGTCGCTCTTCACCCCTCGGCCGTTCTATTATAGAGAAAACTTCCTATGGCTTGGGTATACCACAACAGACAAATAAACCACAAAAATCAATCCCTTCCCAATATGCAAGAGAAATAAAAAATCTAACACTAAAGGATCTCGAAACATACCTTATTCCAGATGGTTGAAGTAGATCCCCGTTGAGCTTTTTCCAATCCCGCTTGCTTTAGCAATTTACTCTTAACAATAGTAAACAAGGAAAGCATGCTATATAATATAGTGTTAGGCCTACTATAGCATATATAATCAATAATTCATAAGAAATTAAACACATCCATGGATTCAATATTCATTTAAATGCACATCATTGGACAGGAAAAGATATTTCTATTAATAAAATCAGAGATTACACAAGTGACAACCTCTGTTGGCACGTCTGCGAACCATAGAAATTGAGTCGTCCATCTCTCGATAGCAAGCTCATAATCAAAGGCAAGCTTGGGAATAACACAAAGTGCTCCAAGGGACAAAGGGATGCAGACTCAAGTACAAGCAAGCTACAACAACAATGGACTATAGTTTTCTTGCTCTTCAATTCCTCTCCTTCAATTTATCCAAGGGGTTACTTATGTAGTGCTTCAATGGGGTAATGGAAGGTGAAATCCAAGTGATCTCGAGGAACATGGAATTCCAAGAGACAAGTTACTTGGATCCACATCAAGGAAAACTCCAAAAATATTTGGACTTATGCACACATCTCGATGTACACTGGTTTAAGGGTATAATCCATGTATATACACAATAAAGGGATTACAAGTTGCGTACATCAAAGAAAAGGTGTTTTTAGGGATGATATTGGAAACATCAAAGGTACAATAATGGTCCATGGGGTCCAAAGAGTCTGAAAAGGGACAGGGAAGTCCATAAAGTGTGATCAACCATGTGTGGTAAAATAAGCTATAACACCTTCCATTTGTTGTCTCGGCTTGTCATACCTAGCTTCGGCCTTGTTATTACGGACCTAAAACCTAAGGACATAGACCTAAATAGACACCTAACCTAAAACCATAGCCTTATACCCTTCCAAACCATTTCTCCTATTTGCATATCCTAACCTACTCGCTTACCTTTCCACCTCTCCTCTTTCAAAACCCCTTCTCTAGCCTTAACGTCCCTCCTAGCACTCTATAAGTTAAGCTCTCTGAAACCCTAGCTACCAACAACTCCTAGATAAGATACAATTATAACTAAATTTGGTTATTCATTCCACGAGTGTGTAATATTGTTTCCTTATCTCTCCTCCACAACAAGCACACCAAGTAACCTTAGGCTTTCTCAAATTCCACAATCCCTAGTCTTCTTCTCTCACAAAAGCTACAAATTTAAATCATTTAAGTTTCTCCTCAAGGCTTAATTTCATGAATAATTTCATCTAGCCCTTTGTTTGACCCCAAATCCTATTGAACCAACATACTAACACCTACTCTATCCCTCCTCAACGTTGCCTTCCTTTGTGATAGATACACAGTCCTAGAGGAATGTGTATATCATTGACATTTCTAACAATACATAAGAAGTTTTGACAACTATATACAAGTACATTTGCACTACTAAAATACTAGAAATACCTATGAAAAACATGTACAAGATACCATCTTTGTTGAGGACTATCATATATGTAACACCCCAAAAATTCACAAAAAATCAAAATTTTCTTTGTGACATTTAATGTTTAAGTCATAGCCTAAAAATGCTAGTTTAATAACTACCACTAGTTATTTAACAGATAGATTACAGGACAGGACATTAAGAGAAACTTAGGAGTTAATATTCTTGACTAACTGTAACTAAAATATTTCAGAATTACTTACTAACTTATAAAACACCTCCTACTAACAACATTCAATCTTTGTTGATTTTTTAGTCTTGAAAGTTAATGAGTTAGGACTTATTGAATTCAGATCAATTTTTTATTTTCTAGTAAGTGTATGAATCTGATAGTTGTTTTCTTGTCTTCCTGAAGGGGATTGAGGTCTTTACAGGTAAAATTTTACTTCTAGGTTACAAGGTATAAATTTAAAGTTCGAAATACTAAAATAATTAAGTTAGGAAGCAAAGACCTTAACTTTATTTTTTGTCTATAAAATCAAAGTGTAATAAAATACTAGTCCTATAAACAATATTATTCTATCTAGATAGTAGATTGGAGTTGATAGTGTGCTTATCTATTTTAACAATTAAGTTATAAGTTAGATGGGTGTTGGAAAGGGGTTTGGGGCGAGTGAGTTGCGCAGTGTCGCGGTAGCTACGCAAGCTCATGCAGTATCACGCAAGGGAATATTGTCACGATAAGAGGAAAAATAACCACTTTTTGAATCTTTTATGTCTATTTTGACCAAGTTTTGTTGCAATAGGTCTGTAGCGGTTAGAAGTCAGTTAGTAGTGGACCCTTGATGTAAAGGCATAAGCCTATTTATAGATATATTTTGGGAGAGATGCAAAAGGGAGGTAGAGAGATATTGTATGTGATTATGTGTGACTGTATGGAAAAATCTGGTGTGATCTATCTCATGGAGAATTTTCTATCTTCACTGTGATTTTATCTAGTTTTCTTCCTGATGTATGCAGTCTTCGGTTTTGGAGAAGAATTGAGTAATGAGGTATATTTGCACAAGATTAATATGATGCGACGAGTATGGCTCAATTCTTGTCTGTTGTTATAGATCTGTTATGATGCTACAACCATTTTGTTACAATGGCATAATATATATATGATTCAGTCTCTTTCTGATATATTGATGCGATCTGTTGCTTTTATGTTGATGCAATCTATGATGCGCTATGAGTACTGATGTTCCTAGAATAATGTTGCAATATTGTGATACTGTGTGATGATTTCATAAGTTATGGTTTCCCTTCATTGCATCCCCATATCCTCCTCTCCCACTGCCAGAAACTCAGTTTCGACAGCTCTCCTTTGAATGCCTCGGGTGAGACCTCGTCTTCTCTACAGATGTTGCTGGGCAGGGTAAAACTTGTGTGGGTCCATGCTTAGGGAGGTTGCGTTGGAGGGCGTCGACGGAGTGGGAACCCATTTCAATGAATATTTGTTGGTGGGTTTCACCAACAAATGGTTTGGTGGGTGGAATCTGCACCAGTCGCTGGCTATACCACTGCGAAAGTAGCACGGTTTATTTTTTAGAACATCGTGACATGATTTGGGTGTCCTAGAATCCTGATGAGTGACTAGGGAATTCATTTTGTGAACCTGATGGTACAAGTGCTAATTGAGGAGCTCTAGATACAACATAAGAGGAGTACACCATACCACCCGTAGGAAAATGGTACTGTTGAGGCCTTCAACAAAATTTTGGAGATAACTCTGACTAAGGTATGTAATGATAACTGTGATGACTGGGATTTAAAAATTCCTGCAGTTCTATGGGCCTATCGCACTACTTGCAAACGACTAACAGGCCAGACACCATTTAAGTTGGTTTATGGACAAGACGAAGTAATGCTTATGGATAATATTGTTCCCAACTTGCGCATCGCCGCCGCCATGGGAATGGATGATACAGAGACATTAAAAGAACATGTTGCGCAATTGAGTCATCTTGAAGAATATTGTTTCATCGCAAGCTTCCAGAAACAGGTTGTGAAGGATCGATAGAAGGCATGGAATGATCGCCATATTAAGAAAAAGCAGTTTGTGATAGGAGATTTGGTGTTGTTATATGACCGTATGTTGATCAAGCATCCACGTAATTTACAAACGCACTAGTTAGGTCCCTATATTGTTCAGTCCATTACATCTGGTGGTGTAGTTCAGTTACAACAATTAGATGGTGCAATGTTGTCGAAGCTCATTAACGGGAGTGTCTTAAATCCATATAGAATGGGGCTGGTGATGAGCACCACATGAAGTGTAAAAAAAAATGAAGATTTTAGTTCAACAGTGCAAGGTGAGCCCCGAGGGAGAGGCGACACAAGGTTAACATTGTTAGTGATAACTGGTTGACCCTTTGCGAAAGTTGCAGGGATTTGGGGTGGTCAAATCAAGTATTAAATGCACGTAGTTAAACCAATTGTTTGGTGGTGCTTGTTGAAGTCACCCACATTAATGGGTGATCCCACCGTTAGTAGCATTATATCACTGGCATATTTGGCGTCATTATCACTCGATTTGGCAATAATGGTGAAGTTAGATTTGATAATGATGAATTTGGATTAGAGGTGTCTATAAAACACCATGTGGGATGCGTCAGATGGCATTATTTAGTTGCATGAGTAGAATTAGAAGGTGAATTTTGTGCAGAGTGTTGAGTGAAGTGCAGTTCAAGCTGTTGAGTGTATTTTTAGGTTTCAAGGGATAAGGGATGCTGAGTGGCCTTGACACTATTGAAATTTTGAGTGAGTAGGATTCCCCCATTTGGCCCATGACTATGGAAGAGGAAATCATGAGTATGCTAGTGGGTTCATCATCCATTCCTAAGTAGAAGCGACAGACTTAGAGGCCAAGCCCTACACCACCAAAGAAGAGGCAAACTCACACATCTTTGAGAATGCGGGGGGAAGGAACTGCACAGACTGGGTCATTGAGCTCAGGAGCTATTGAGTTTGTGGAACCTCAAGGTGTTTCGGTGCATGAAATTTTTGGATACATCGCTCCTATGCTTCCAAATTCCAAGCCACAACAGCCATCAAAGAATCATAAGTATCCACTGAAGTTGCCAGTGCTGCTGTTATAGCTGATTTTACCACACATGGTGAATCACACTTTTATGGCCTTCCTTGTCCCTCTGCAGACTCCTTAGACCCCATGGACCATTTTTGTTCCTTTGATGTTTCCAATATCATCCCTAGAAACATGCAAAAATTTCCATACGTGAAATTTAAACCCTTTCTCGCGTATATATGCGGGTTTGACCCCTAAAACCACATACATCGGGATGTGTGCAAAAAGCCAAATTCTTTTGGAGTTTTCCTTGATGTGGATCCAACTCACTTGTCTCCTAGCCTTCCATATGCCTTGAGATCACTCAGATTCAACCTTTCATTACCCCATTGAAGAGCTATATAAGGAACCCTTTGGATACATTGAAGGCATGAGGAATTAAGAGTAAGAAAACTATAGTCCATTGTTGTCAGAGCTTATACTTGAGTCTATATCCGTTTGTCCCTTGGAGCACTTTTGTGTTCTTCCCAAACTTTCCCTTTTCTTGTGAACTTGCTATCGAGAGATGGAGGATTGAAGTGGTGGAGGCCCAAGTGGGGGACTCATTTTCTTTGATTCGCAAATGTGCCGACAGAGGTTGTCTCTATTGTAATCTCTGTTTATATTAATAGAAATATTTTTTCCTGTCCAATAATGTGTATTTGAATGAATATTTGATCCATCGATGATTTAAAATGCTTATATGTTATTGATTATATATTCTATAGTAGGTCTAAGACAATTATATATAGCATGCTTGTCTTGTTTATTGAATGTTGAGGAAACAATTTATCAATTCAAGTTGGAGTTGGAAAGCTCAATGGGTATCTACATCAACTGTCTGGAATAAGGTACGAATCGAGATCCTTTAGTGTTAGATATTTGGTTTCTCTTGCATATATGAAAGGATTGATTTCTAGAATCAAGCTGTCTATTGTGGTACCCCAAGCCATAGGAATTTCTCTCTGTAACAGAATTGGCGACTCCGCTGGGGAGTTCCTAGTAGTTATCCTCTGGTTTTTTTTATCGGCATTCACTGTTCTTAAATTGCTCTTATTTCTCTGTTTCTGAGTGAGGCCTAGGGGCATGCTTTCCTGGTAGTGTCTGATTGGTGTGAATTTTGTCTTAGTTTATCTGTTTGCCTTTTTTGTATACAGTTTTATTCCTGTACATGAGCTTTTAACTCAGAGTCACGTATACACGTGGCTTTGACTACTATATCTGTGTACATATGTGGGTTCACTGCGAACAGTCGTGTATGCTCCGAGTTTTTCCTTTTAGAGGAAGATTGATTGTTGCTGGGTGAATTTTGATGATTGCTGAGTCTCCTTTGATACTGCTAGAGTCTGTATACACCTCTGTTTCTAACTAGAGACACCTTTTTTTTAGGGTAAATTTCTTTTGTTCTTGTCATTGCATTTTTTATTTTTTGTTTTGGGATTAGTGCATTAGATTTCTTTTACTTTAGTACTTGGTGTGGGTGTTGTTTGATTGTGCTCATAGAGTCTGGGGATGGTAGAATCATTCTTTTTCTTTAGTATCTCATTTTTATTCAAAAAATACAAAAATATTTGCTTCTTTGCATCATTATGCATTTCACTTTTCACTTTGCATGGTACTTGCACTAGGTTTTCTTAGAGAAGTATTAGTTAGGATTTCATGTAGGAATGACTGCATTTGTCATTTGAATAAAATTTTGCATTTCACGTAGTAGCATGCCCTATTTTTCATTCTAAACAATGCATTGTTAGGTGTGCATTTTACTTTCAGTTGCATCATAACACCATTGGTTGCACGGTCATCTACCTTTTTTGAGTAATAAATCCAAATAAAATCAACGCTTTAATAAAATGGATTACACTATTTTCTTTGATAGGTTACACCAACAAGATTAGGTTTTAGGGTCTTGGAATAGTTCATTGTGAGTAAATTATCCAAGACCACTAAACAACAACATGTATGTGTCTGTCCAAGTGAGAGTGTGAAATTCCTTGGTATAATTAGTGTTTCTCAAGATCCTCCTCTTACAAGGGAGTTAAGCACGAGGAAGTGTGAGTGGTTATTGATTGGGATGACCCCTAGTCATAACTGAGTAGCATATGAGATATTTCCAGGATTGTATTCATATATGGGGGCTCTTTCAAGATTTTCAGGCTTTGCTACCCTACCCATACGGTCAATCCTACCTATGAATGTCCACCTGAGAATTGATTATATTGAGGTGACCTTAGTTGCCTTACCTAGGTGATCAAGGGGGTACTTTGCAGGCATTTTGCAGGTGTCCAGGCCAGGTTAGGGTCGGACATCCCATTCGTTATATGCGTTGAAGCTTATGGCCACAATAATTGGTTATGAACCTTCGCTTGTTGTGTATGGGAGTCTCAAGCCTCTCCTAGGTGAGACATACTTGCTTCATTCAGGAACTCACATATCCTACCCTTGTTTGCTTATGATTGGATTTATATTATATTGGTGTATGCTCTGTGCACGTTAGCTTGCTTAGGGTTTGCGTAATTAGAGAGTCTTTTTCATTTTTTGAGTCATTATGGATTTGGGTGCGGCACCCCGCTATTCTCGTCGCTTATCAGGACTTCCACCTTCTACATCTCCTCCTCCTTTGGGAGAGAGAAATAAACAGTCTAGGTAGACTACTTCTCACATTGATTCACACATGATGGGAGATCATGACGATAAAATTCCTGATTTTTCTTCTCCACCTCAAGAGGTTGGAGAAGATGATCCTACCCCTGTGTATGATCCTTCACTTGATATACCTACACACTCTAGGTTCATTCCTTCACATGATATACCTACACACTTTGGGTATGATCCCTCATCCATAGGTCTTCGGTATTGGATGTCAGGTGACGAGACTGATCATGAACCCACGAGCACCAGTTATGTTGGTTATGGCATGTCTAGCATCCCTCCACATGATCCGATGTTCCATGCTGAGTCAAAATTTGATCCTAGCACTATGCCTGGGGGCATTCCCATTCCTTTCCATGCAAAGATATTTGGGAGCATGAGTCACATTGCACCCTCCATCCTAGCGGTGGAGGCTACATCACATGTTCATCCTAGACCTAGTGCTAGTAGTCCTATTCGGATACCAGCAAGACGAGTGACTGTAAGGAATACCACTTACGTGATTTCACATATCCCTTCGTCCTCTATTCCTAGTCTTCAAATTCTATTCCTCCTCGACATTCATGTGATCTTTCAGGCCGAAATGTTGCTATGAGTCATGTGCGTATTGCTGCTACTCGTGTAGTTGTGTCTCATAGTCAAGTACCTCCTGTTGTACCGGGAGGTCGTATTCCTACTTCTGGAGGTCATATTCTTACTTCTGGAACGTCTATTCCTACCTATGGATTTTCTCATGGGACATCTCATGGGACTTCTTATGGAACGTAGTATGCACAAAGCTATTCACCTTATGGGTACAGGTATCAAAAACTCGCTTACTCCCTGAATTATGGATTTGTAGCACCAAATAGTCAAGGTACACCATATTATGGTGCTTCCATGCCACCCTACACGGGTCAAATGGGAGGAGGATACTATGGCCATGGCCATGGTGGTTACGGTAATCAGTCCTATGTGAACCAAAATTATCAGGGAGTGCCTCATAATCATGCTCAACCTAGGATCCCTTTCCTCACAACATTAAATCTTCCTGAGTTGTCGAGACTAACGAACGATCCCATATCTTATGACTCAGCTTGGCTGACTGTCCCTACGAAGCTTCCCTTGGACATTCCCAAGTTTGAGGGAAAACCAAGAGAAGATCTGAGAGAACATGTTACTACATTTCACCTATGGTGCTCTTCTAACTCATTACACGAAGATTCAATCCATTTAAGGCTATTTCAATGCACCCTTATAAGGCCTGTAGCGAAATGGTAAATATAGTTACCTAGGGGGGCATTCACTTTGTTCAATGACCTAGCTATGAATTTTCTCAACCAATTCCAGCTACCAGTGCATTACAACGTTGGTATGGAACTGTTGTTGACATTTTGGCAAGACAAAGCCATGCATATCTTAGACCATATCCAAGAGTGGTGTCGACGGAAGAGATTGATTAGAGCCTTCATACCACCAGAGTTTCTCCTTGAGTGGTTCCTTAAGTCATTACTACCTTATATAGCCAAGGATGTTTCCACATCCGGAGTTCAGAATGAGGAACAAGCCATTTTTAGGGCACAGGAATTGGACTTGATTTATCCTCAATCTGGTTTGTTATATGAGATCATTCATAATGCTTCGCATTCTAGTTTCTACCCTAAGGTCAAACATGGACCACATGCTGATGGCATTGTTGGTTGTACGAGTGCCAAACCTTTAGATTCAGTTGTGAAATAAGTCAATCAATATTCCTTAGGACAAGCGACGACTTCGTCTCAAACCACCCAAATGGTGAGTGTGCTTTCGGTACAATCATTGGACCAGAAGGGTAACCAGCAACCCGGAAGGAATAAGAAGAAGGGTAAAACAAATCGTAAGGGTGGGAATAAGAATGAAAATTCCAATTCTAATGAAAAGAATGCCCAAAATGCTGGGGGGGATAAGCATCCTAAATGTAAGGTTAAGTCTCCTTGCAAGTTGTGTAAGGAGGACCACCTCACTCAGTTGTGCCCTTGGATAGAAGAAGCCTCGAGGTTCATAATGCAGGGCCCAGCTGTGCTGACTATCCCTTTACCTCATAATCAAAATATGAACTCGAGGACCCATGATCAATCTGGTGGGGATCAAGATCCACCAAAAGCTTGTAGTGGTCATGGTTGCATCAACATGGTGTGTGCTGCTAAGGTTGTGACTCATGCGAAGGACTATGGTTTGTCACAACCAGACCTTGGAAAGGAACATGCTGCACTCGAGAGTCCTTTGTGTATTGAAAAACCTATGGATAAACCTGAAGTTGCTCCTCACATTCCTAAGGGATTCCTTAAGCATTCAGGGTACAATCCTAATGGCCGAGCCACCCAGAACTATTTTTTTATCGAGGATTTGGGCCACACTCCTTGTGCGATGTCTGCACTCGAAGTACTTCAGAGTTGTCCTTTGCAAAGGAATGCTTTGCTTTCTGCTCTTGGTGTTAACGATGATAATTATTCCTCTGTCATCAAATTTGAAACCATGGGACTATAGCCTCACTTGCCTTACTATGTGTCTCTCTTGATTCATGTAGAATGTCTTAACAAGACCGTCAAATGCACTCTGATTGACGAAGGTGCTGCTGTTTCCATGATTTCTTTGGTGTTTTGGAAGGGTTTGCGTTCCCCTGAGTTGTCTAAATATGCTACCATGTTGATTGCATTTGATGGTATATTGTTTCGGCTGCACGGCATTATTCCTTCTCTTAAGGTCCGATTGGGAGGGAAGACCATTGCAATCAAGGTCAAGGTGGTTGATGTGCCCCTTGACTACAATCTGTTATTGGGTAGGAATTGGATGTACAGTATGCATGCCATAGATTCTTCTCTATTTTGAGTTATATTCTTTCCATTTAATGGTAAGATAGTTGTGATTGATCAAATGTCATTCAAGAATCTGTGTGTCACCTCATCTTTGGGAGCTTTTGTCCCGATTGTTGCACACTCTCAGCCGACAACTAGGAGTGTGGGTGTGGGCATGTACCCATCCCTTATGGGACCATTTAGTTGTCTTGCACCTGTTCTTATGATCGGGTCTACTTTCAATGAGGCTTCATCATCATTGCGTTCGGTGTCTTTTCACACCACTCATATGGAATATCCTTGGATTCTTCCTACACCGAGTCCTTCGAGTGAGCCCATCGAAACAGAGGTGTTGTTTCCTGCAACTATGATAGCATATCAAGCTAATATTGAATGTGTTGCAGAGTCTAGTCCTTCCTCTTCACAGACTGAGGAGGAGGACCCATATGTGCTGCATGCATGGGCAATTTAGTTTTTTCACGCACATGACTGCCTTGATAGTGTTTTTCCATCAGATGAAGCTATTATTGAGGCTATGTCTAGAGTTGAGCCACCTTGGGAAGAGTTGCATCATAGATCTTACTTCCTTCCCGAGCTTGACCGTTTGGAGTGTAAAGAATTTAGGGAGATTCTTAGTGAGAGAATTGGTAGTCCCATGGTTCCATTAAGCTCTCCTGGTTTGATGGCCGATGGAAACATGGCCAATATATCTCCTACCATTCCTATCAATATCTTTCGTGATCCTGGCAAGATTGAGAATGTCCATATTGGGGCAGAATGTTCCCATGCTGAGATTCAAGAGTATACCGAGCTATTCAAAGAATTTCATGATGTATTTTCTTGGTAATATGAGGAAATTCCAGGAATCGACCCTCGCATTGTTGAGCATGAGATTAAAACTCATCCCAATGCTAAGCCTGTTTGACAACACTTACGTGCGATAAATCCTAGGAAAGCACCCGCGATAAGGCTGAGATAGAAAAGTTGTTGAATGCCGGTTTTATCTATCCCATTCCCTGGACAGAGTGGGATTCAAACCCCATTCCAGTTCATAAGAAGCAGGGAACGATCCGTATATGCACTAATTTCTGTGACTTGAATCGTGCCTATCCTAAGGATAATTTTCCCACACCATTTATTGATCAAATTTTGGATGAGTGTGCGGGAAGCGAGGTATTTTCCTTTATGGAAGGCTTTTTTAGATAAAATCAGATATAGATCAAACCTGAGGAACAACATAAGACTATATTTATTTGTCCTTGGGGTACCTTTGCATATCGAATGATGCCTTTCGGCCTTAAAAATGCCGGAGCCACTTTTTAGTGGGCTATGACCTTGATCTTCCATGATCTCAAATCAATTATTGAAGTATTTTTGGATGACCTTGCTGCTCATTCTCATCAGAGGGTGCTTCATTCCTACCATTTGAGATTAGTGTTCGAAAGGTGTCACCATTATTTGGTTAGGTTAAATCCTCACAGGTGCATCTTTTGCATGAAATCTGGTCGCTTATTAGGGTTCATTGTCTTCAAAGAGGGTATAAGAGTCGACCCTTTGAAGGTTGAGGCAATACTTCAATTGTCTCCCCTGAGAAACATTAGACATCTTCAATGTTTGCAAGACATCGAAAAATTCTTATGGAGATTCGTCGTGAACTTTACCAATTTGACTAGAGGATTTATGCATCTTTTGAATAAGGACACTACCTTTTGCTGGGATGACTGAGCCCAAGAGTCCTTTGGTGTGCTTAAGTGAGCCTTAGCATTGGCCCCAGTGATTAGTCCACCCAACTATAGCTGTGATTTTCTTCTTTATGTGGTCGCGTCTATGGAGATGATTGGTATGGTTTTGGTTCAAGAGGATGAGGAGCTCCAAGAGCATGTCATATATTATCTGAGCCGAAACCTTATAGATGCAAAAATCTGTTATTCCCATGTGGAGTGTTGATGTAATTGTAACTTCGGAATGTATTCACTTGTATTTCTTATCTATTGTAAACCGATGTTCATTCCGTGATGTATTGTAATGTATTTGAGTCATGTCATACCCTGATGTTTATTCTGGGAAGTTTCTATAATGAGAAAGTCATGTCAAGTCATTATGGGTAACCCTCCTATTGGTCAAGGGTTAAAGTCCCCACAGTTGTGGGGCCCTTGGGTTATTAGACTATCCTAGTGAAGTCGACCGTAGGTGAGTCATTTTAAGTCAGGAAAATAGTCCCCACCATTGTGTTACCCTCCTATTGGTTAGAGGAGGCAAAGTCCCCACAAGTGGTGGGGCACTAGGGTTATTAGACACTCCTAGAGATGTCGGCTCTAGTAAGTAATTGTTAAGTGAGGATGACATGTTGGAGTGCACTTCAAGTGAAAGAAATAATATAAATAGAGAGTGAGCCTCTCTATTTATTTCACTTGCAACAATCACACTCACTCATTGGGGTGCATGAGTGAGAGAGGAGAAGCTCTCTCAGTGTGAGAGAGAGAGACTGCTGCTGTCGGGAGATCATCTTACTATTTTCTGGTTTTACTATTTTGGTGCTAATTCTATCTCTGAGGAAGTTGTGGAGTTTTCTCCTTTATGGTTTCTCCAAGGAAAACTCTTTGTGTCTCTTGTCTCTTGTGATGTGCTTATGTTTTATTGCTATGCTTGTTATTCTCTGAGTGAAAAGATCCTAAGATCATAATGCTAGCTTATATGATGAAAAACTAACATGGTATCAAAGCTAACCTGAGAAGAAGACATTATGTAGCTGTAGAAGCTAGGGATTCTTAATTTTTGGGTCTCTCTCCATAATCCATCAGCAAAAGTATGCTAGGCTGACTCTCCATTGAAGGGCGCATCTTTCTGTCGAAGTGGAATTCGATTTCAAGCATTTTCAGTTTTCGATGCAGAAATTAGCGCTTTCTATAGAAGAGGAATTTTTGAGTGAGCCCATCATAGGATTTTTATCCTCATCGAAACCGAAGTTTGGAGACCTGGATCAAGAAATTTGGTTGGGTGAAACTCCAGGAAAGTCAAACCCTAGTTTGACCTCGAGCTAGGAAAAACCCTAAATACTAAAAATGCTAATTTTTGGTACATTCGCTATATTCCGAGGTTGGAGAATTCTAAGAAGCTTAAAATTTTTAGGTCCAAAGATAAAATCTTGATGTACACTGTGTCCAAAATGTAGTGTCAGATTCGCTATATTCTGGGAGATATGATCCCTCTAAGTTAGGGTTCCAGCCTCTTCCAGAATTCATCCCTAAACAGGACACTTGGGGAGAATTGAAATATATTGGGCTACAAAGGTCCAAATGGAATTCTTGAAGATGTTCCAGAAAGTGCATGGAATTCAATTTTTGTGGTCCAAATATCAGACTCAGAAGATCAACCAGTGACACGTGGCATTCTGTACAACTTCATTGTTCTAAACAGTCCTGTAACAGGTCACCTTGGGAAAAGGATAATAAATCCGGATTGGTGAAACCAATTCTGATGGAACCTATGGTGTTGGATCAGGGACATATGAGGTTAACTCAGTACCAAATTTCATAGGAGAATTAATTTCAGAGATATCACAGAAACAGCAACAGAAATTTCTGCAGAAGAAATTGGAAAATTTGGGCTTCCTGTTCCGAGAGATTCCCTCCACTGTTTTCAGAAAAGGAGTACATTGGACAAATCCATTTGAAGAGATATATTTGTCTATCCAATCAGATCTAAAAGATTCCAATTTTTGAAAATTAGGGTTTCTGTGACAAACCCTAGATCAGCCAGCTCCAGAACTAGGACGGACACCTCAAATCGGTAAGATCTAATCCTTTGCTATTTTCATTTGAGGTTCTCGTTTCAAAAGTGATCTATCACATCAGATTGATGATAAGCCCAGTGAAGTTGACAACTTCCAAGAATGGAAGTATATGATATCTCTGAATAAAATGAATTGGAAACCTACATGAGTAGAAAGGTTCCAGTTCCAGAGGGAGATGAGGCTAGAAGCCTTACACAAGAAGAACTTGGTCAAGGACAAGAAGATCATTGTTGATTTAGTCACGAATCAACTTGTACTACAAGTGTCTCTCCAAAAACATTGAATATGTTTGATTCCTTGGCCAAGATATTTCAAGGGAAGAACATAAACCAGAATATGACTTTGATAAAATAGTTGAAGGAAGTGAAGATCCAAAATGCAGAGACCACGCAATCATACTTTACAAGGGTCTCTCAAATCCAAGAACAACTTGAAGCGGTAAAAGAAAAAGTGAAGAATGCGGAAGAAGTGATTTCCACCTTGAATGGCTTCCCAGGATCATGGGATTCATTCATGCGAGGAATGTGTGCCAGAAGGAAGTGATTACTTTCAGCAGACTTTGGGAAGAAGAAGAATCTCTACTCATAAGAAGAGAATATAGGATGGGAACAATTAAAGATCAGACTCTCACCATCCAAAGAAGATCCCTCAAGCAATGAGGAATACAAAGGACTCAACTCTTGAAGAACCTCTTATCCATCCTAGAATTTGGATAAGTAACGATGCTATCATGAATGAAGAAGACAATGAAGCTGAAGGCTCAAGAAGGAGTTTACCCACGAAACAAATAAAGATAAGTATTCAATTGTCATTTCATAATATTGTTTTGTTATGCATTTGTTTATATTCAGTTGATGTATTATGCATGATAGGATGTTTGCATTAACGACAGTATACTACTAATATGCATGTGATGGGTAAGTAGCTCATGGTGCTATACAACTCTCCATTGCTACTTATCTAGAATGAAACCTCTTTGCTGACATATTGGATTAGTGCACAATCTCAATGTTGTCCTGGTAGAGATGGAAGGCATCTAGAAAATTTTAGTGAGATATGGATGAATGTTGTATTGGCTAAAGTAGCTGCATGATTATATATTTATGCATAAGAACTTGCCAGTATAAATATTCCTTATGAAATGTTCTAACCATACAAATGCATTTGACTTGTAGGAAAGATCGCATACATAATCGCCTAAAAGCAAAGAAGAATGAATACTTGTTTCGAAGAACAAGTGATGATATTTCAAAGACAAAGAATAATATGATGAGTGCAGTGACATCATTGATGCAGAACCTTCCAACTACCAAGAAGAAAGGGAAGAAAAGTTCAAGAAGAATGATGTCAGGGTGTAGTATTGAGACTTGAAGAGAAGTTCATAGTTCCATCATGCAGTAGATGGAAACATCATGGGATACAAAGCAAGATTCATAGCATGAGGCTTCTCACGAAAAGAAAGCATAGACTACGAAGAGACATTTGAAGCCACTGCAAGTGAAGTCACATGACATACATAATCATCGGTGCAAATTAAAGAAGGCCTTGTACGAGTTCAGAAGACACCCATGGGATAACACATACATGATGAGCTTGATGAATATCCTAACCTTTGCTACAAGGTTGATAAAGGATGACAAGCTCACAGATGGATGTGAGAAGAACTTTTGAAAAAGTTCAAAATAGAGGATCTTGGTATCCAATGATCCTAGATGGATACTGTTTCCACCTTTCACACACCTGGGTCACGTGGCAGAAATATTCAAGCCACTCAGTGTGTCCTTGAGGGAAAGTCTCAAGTCAAGGCTGTCACCTTGTTCTTGACTCCTCCGTTTAGGCTCAACTCCTAATGAAGCCAAGGGGGGTAGACCCTATTAAGTTACCAAGGAGAATTACTTAGTGTTGTGATGTTTAAATTGACTGAGTTATTTAGGAGTTTACAGTTTAACGATGGATAATCAAAGATGGGAAGATGTAAAATATGAACACATGAAAGCACAATACTGAGACACAATATATATATATATATATATATATATATATAAAGCAAAAAATTAACCAGTGCCTTAGAATGGAGTCAAAAATATAATCAATATGCTTGCATGTGCTTGGAGTGAACGTTTTGCGATTGCATCTTGGTATGTTTTAAGTTAAATGTGAAGTATGAGTTGATTAAATTAGGCAAAGGGGGGACTCCAGATATACCCGAAAGTACTTGGAGTATGTCCAAAACTAAACCTTCACAGCTACCCACAAGGAATATGTGGGCTGAAATGGAGTCTCTAGGGCTATTGTTCGTAATTCACCCATTAGGGTGTGACAGAGATCGGCGCCCTGAGGTCACTTTTCAGAAGTTCCCGCTTCCTTTGGGTATTTTGCCACCGTAGAGGTTTGATCTACGTGTTGGATTTTCACCTGATGGTTTGTCAATTGGGGAGGGTGAGTCCTAATTATGCTAGTCACCCAAGTGCTTTTGATATAGCTTGGCTGATTAGAATAACAAAATCCAAGTGCAGAGCATACACACTGGAGTCTTGTTGATTTTAGTAAGTTTTAAACTGGATGTTCTTGTTTAAAAGAAAAGCCTCCAAGAACCTCTTTCGATCCAAGTCGATCTCAATCAGGGAATCGAGGAGGGGTTAATTTTATAGTTTTTGATAAACAAATGATAGAAAAAATTCAAACAGATACACAATCCTAGTTTCTTAATTATTCCTACCATGAATCTCTTTCCCCTTTCGGGTCAATCGAGAAATCGTGGGGTAAGTATTACGATTACTTTGAAATGTAAGATATGGAGTATGGAATTAATAATGAAATATATTATACTACCCTATATATCATATCAATACTATTTTGAAAATAAATGATCAAAAGTAACAAAAAGGACACCGACGTGAATCCCCCCAGGGGGGATGGGGAATGGGCTCGAAAGAGCCTATTCGAAGAATAATTTTATTAACAGTGGTTAAAATATCATAGAACTGATATATCAAAAATTTCTTGGTCCTTATACAGGATGAAACCAATATCTTACAATTATACAAAAATTTTAAGAATTTTGTGAAAAAAGGGAGACCCCTGGGGGGATTTGAACGCTCCTAAAGCCACTTCGGACAGCAGATTCCTTTATTTTATGTCATAAATTCTAAAATAAAGTGACCATGTTAGAATAACAAATTTCCAAAATCACTTTAAGAGTACCTTTGGATCAGCCTACCTTATCTCAGAAAAAATGAAGTTAAGACTAGCTAAAACAAACGAAAGGGAACGAAGGAAAGCAAGCTTTCCTTGGGATATTGGATTTCTGTTTATGAAGCCAATGAAAGTGCACTGATATTTCAGAATATCAAATTAATAACAGCGAAAGGAAATCTAATGCATGTGATCTACAAGTTTTCTTTAAAATTCATGCAAAAGGCCGATTTCCCTAAAGCTAGATCTAGAATGCTTGTGAAACTTTTTTAAGTGCAAGATCTAGGATATGAGCTATGAAATATCAGATATATGTATATTTTACTTTGATGAAATAGATCCAAATGAAATCATAGCTATGAACTGAACAAAGTAACCGGGTAAAGTGTTGATTTTGAGGGAGGAAGAAGAGGAGAAAAGTGCTGGTTTCCTTGAAGATCCACAGTAGAAATTTCAGGTGGAATGTCGAGGGACTATGCCTTTGAAATGTTTTGAGGAGAATGAAGAAGCAAACTAGATCAGCATCCTCTCCAAAGTATGAAACTGTAACTCAGCTGAAATCAAAGAACTTGCGAAGAAGCTTGTGAGATCCGATTAGTATATACAAAGAGATTCAAGATAACATGCATATAAGCTTATAGGACATGCCAAATCTAGATCTCTAAACATGCATCCAAGGAGAGTGACAATCAATAAACTTATTTAACAACACATTTCCTATCAAGATTTTAATAAGATAATTACCAATCTTAACCACAAAACTACAAGAAATTAGCAAAAAATGACCATAGATACATGTTACCTCAGTAAAACAATGGAAATAATCATCCACACATGTAATGGCACCACACTGTATTGCCTCCAAAGCTTTTATTTATTTCAAATGAAGAATTACAACAATACAATAGCAGCAGCACCTCAATCCTAGTTCTAGCTAGCTTGGAAGAGGAGGCTGTGCCTAGATATATACAATTTACATGCCATCTAGCCCAGGGGGGGCGCAATTCCTCATGGAATCAAGTGAAATCAACTGATGGAGAGTTCATCAATGCATAACTGAAGCTGGACTGAGCCTACTTGTCAACCGAGGTCTTGATTGAGCTGACACATCAACCCATACACCGACACATCGGCCCACAGAGCATCTAGGAGAGTCCACACGTGTGGAGGAGAGAGAGAGGGCATAATTCCCCATGAAGACATCTATAGATCAACTCTGGATCTGACTTAATCACCTCCTTGAGTCAAGGATTTGTCAGATCCAGTCAATCTACTCCAGATCTGATTGATTTCAGTCAAATCGGTTGAGAATCTACTGATTTATTGATTTTGGATTTGCTCCATTATTCATCAATTTATTAATTAAAATAATCAATAAATGATTTTTGGGGCTTTCTAACCTGAGTGATGGAAGATCACTCAAAACTTAGGAAATAGTGGGTCCATGGGTTTACATGGTGCTCTTAGCTTTAAAATGAGCACCTACATGACTGAAACCGATTATCTGGCCCACTTTTATTACAAAATCATTTTTTCCAATTAAACTATTAAAAAATAGCCTAAGTTTTGGAAAAATTAAAATTTAATAAAAAACACTGAAAAAACTAAAAAAATTGAAAAATTGAAAAAACACCTAGGGAGACTTAGACATGTTCATATGAATCAAAAATGATGTCTATCATGCTTATACATTGACACATAGAATCTAATAACCTCAATAGGCCTAAATGCCAAGCCGGCCACCCCAACTTTGGAGGTATGGAGTGAAAAACTCAGAAATTATCAGTCGTTTATTCAACAACCAATAATAACCAAGGGAAAAAACACCCTGGGTTGATCGGATTGACAAATGAAGTCTAAGAGACTGAGTCTTTTACAGACACTATCATGCCAAAACATTTATTACAATTCCCCCATGGGGTATGAACATGTGATATGATACAACAAACACTTCCCAGAAGTACTTCCAAAGGTATTTTGAAGTCTGAAAAAGTTAACCCTGTCCGGTTCACCAGGCTCACTTGATAAAAACCACTAAGTACAACTTAGGTGGTAACATTCTGGCTCCATCTGGGACACATTCTCTGACTGATCTTCTATTCAAAGGAGAGGATGTGAGAACTCTGAAATCTCTAGGTCCTGCAAGGCAATTAGAGTTTGCCAGTAACATGTATATATAAGAAAAAATTAGCTATAAAAACAAACTAATGTACATAATTAATCTATAATGTGCAAAAAGGAATATTTTACAAAAACTAATATACAAAGGAAAATTTTCAACATGGTACAACATAACTATAATACAACAACATCAATGATACAACAATATGATATATACAATTTAGAAATACATGCAGGGCAAGGTTTAGAAATTGGCCCTGAAACCACCGATGCCACTAAAGGCATCAAACTGTCTTGACGAAAAACAGCTCGAGGAGGAAACCATTCACCGGTAAGCTCAATCTTTCTCCTTCCAAGTCGTTTAGATGGAAGGAGTTCATTCCTACTATTTCATCAATGATGTATGGTCCCAACCACAAGCTGTCGAGCTTTCCATGTTTCCCAGGTTTTTCCCGTCATTTGTCCCAACGTAGAACTATGTCACCTACTTGGAAGGAACCTAGATGGGTAGACTTATCAAAGGCTCTCTTGACCTTGTCTGAATTCTTGATACTATGGTCAAGAGAGTCTCTTCTACTCTCATCTAGCTCAATCAACTGGTTTATTCTATTCTTGATGGCCTCCTGATCTGACCTGAATGTCTGGAGGAGCTGATAAATTGGAAGCTTTAGATGGACTGGTAAGGTGACATCAAGGCCATAGACTAGTTCGAAAGGGATCCTCCATGTTGAAATTTTCTTAGTGATCCTATTGGCCCATAATGCTAATTTGATTTTGCTATCCCAAGCCTTCTTATCGTCGCCCACAATTTTTTTGATTATGGTCATTAAGTTTTTGTTACTTGATTCTACTAGACCATTTCCCTGGGGATAGTAATTTGATGAGTGAGATAGGATAATTCCATACTTAAAACAGAAAGATGACATCTCTGAAGAAACAAAGCAAGGGCCATTATCTGTGATTATTCTAGCTGGCACACCGAATCTTGTGATGATCTTATCCTCTAAGAAATCCATGACTATAGTATTGGTTGCCTTTTTGGTGGGTATCGCCTCTACCCACTTGGTAAAATAATCCGTGGCGGTAAGAATCCAAGAGAAACCATTGCTCAAGTTATCCTTGAACTTACCAATGAGGTCAAGCCCCCATTGTTGAAAAGGGGCTTGGACTACTATTGGATTTAGAGGCAAATATTTCATTTGTTGCTTTCCGGTGAATAATTGACACTGGGGGAAAACTATGACAACCTTGTGCACATCTGAAAATAGGTTTGGCCAATAGTATCCTGCTCTAAGGATTTTGTGGGCGGTTGTTTTAGCTGCAAAATGTCCACCACAAAATCCTGAATGGAACTCAACCATGAGTTTCTTGGACTCAGGTTCATCGACACATCTAAGTATGAAACCATCTGGGTTTCTCCAACCCAAACCATCTTTGGTCAAACAATACTTAGTTGCCCTTAACCTTAATGCCCTTCTTTTATGGCCCAGTAATTGATCGGGGCATGTAAGGTTGTGGAGGAAAAATATGATGTCGATGTACCAGGGGTGCTGCTCTAATCTCTGAAACTCATCTGATACACTTTGCTCTAAAATGCTGCTTTGGCAGATTATTCCTAAAGCCTTCTCATTTCCTTGGGTCAACATCTTTGCAAGACCCTGTCCCTTAATTAGTTTAGTAGGTCTTATCTCCAAATCATATTCCTGTATTTTTTAAGCCCACTTACCCCTGACTCCTATACAGTCCTACTGAGATATGATATCCTTGACAGCTGCATGGGGTACATATCCAATGATTTTGGAGTAACCTATATAAGTTCTGAAATGTTTAAGGGACTTGACAAGAGCATAGGCCTGTTTCTCCATCGTGGTATACTTCAATTCTGAATTTTGTAAGGCTCTACTCATAAAGGTTATGGGTTTCTCTTGTCCCTCCTTATTCTTTTGAAGTAAAACACTGGCAATGGTGTCTTCTGAGGCAAAGGAAAATACTTGGAATTCTTTGGAATAATCTGGACTAGTCAAGACCGGGGACATGGTTATGGCATTTTTTATGGACTTGAATGCATCCTTCCCTTCATCTATCCACTCAAACTTAGCATCCTTCTTTAATAGCTTTTGTAGAGGTTTCATTCATTCTGCTAAGTTTGGGATGAATCTTCTTATGAAATTGATTTGACCATTAAAGGACTGGAGAGCTTTTAGATTGTGAGGCAAGGGGACTTTCTTAATAGCTTCAACTCTATCAGGATCAACCTTGACACCATATTTAGAAATGATGTGCCCCAACAACTTGCCTTCATCAACTCCAAAGATTGACTTGGCGGGATTCAGGGAAATACCATATTTCTGACATCTTATAAAAACCTGCCTAAGATGACTTATGTGGTCAGATCTTTCTCTTGAAAAAACAGTTAAGTCATCCTGATATATTTCAATTATTTTTCCTATAAGTTCTTTGAAGGCAAAATCCATGGCTCTTTGGAAGGTGGTACCAGCATTCAATAAGACAAAAGGCATTCTTAGGAATTTATAAGTACCCCAAGGTGTGGTGAATGTAGTCTTATGTTGATCTTCTTTATTTACCAACACCTGTTTATAACCGGAAAAGCCATCCAACATGGACATCATTCCTGATCCTGTTACTCTTTGAAGCAGAGTTTCCATGTCGGGTAATGGGTAATTATCTTTGAGGCATGATGTATTCAGATTTCTAAAATCTATACATATTCTAATTGACCCATTCCAACTAAGTTGGAGCACCAAGATGAATTCCTTGTAGGTGCTATGATCCCTGCTGCTAGCATCTTCTGAAGTTCCTTCTGCACAATGGGGGCCAACTTAGGATTTATTCGTCTAAGTTTTTGTCGGAAAGGTTTGACCTCCCTATCTTCTTCTGTGAGGGGAATAGTGTGTTGAAACACATTTTCCCTATAGGATTTAAGCTCATCATAACTAAAGGCCAATACATCTCTATACTCTTTGATTAGGTTGATCAAGTTGTTCCTTTCCTTTTCCAAAGTACCTTTTCCAATTTTTATTAACTTGGGATCCTTGTCAGTTCCTATGTTTATTTCCATATAATTCCCAGTTTTTATTTCTTCTTTTTGTTTTTTATGATGATCCTGACAATCGAAAAGATTCTCGAAAGCTATAAGGCTACTTGGTATGTGATTCCTTTCATTATCCTCACACTCCTGATACTCTTTAACTTCCTGTTGATAACTGATCTTGCCACCCTCAAACTCTTGTAGATTGTGGATGAATCTCAAGAGTTGCTCATCATATTTGAATACCTGCTAGTGGTCTATATTATCTGGAATTGAAGGTCTGAAATTGATTTCCATCTTTCCATTCCCATTAATCATTTCATCTGATGGCTGGAGGGTGGATGCTGCTACCTCCAATCTATTTGCTAACCCATTCATTTCTCTATGGACCTTTTGAATGTTGAGTGCATCAAACCATTCCATAGTGTCCCATGTGGCATTTCTATACTTTCTTAGTCTGTCATTTTTACATTGATACTGATTCTTAATCTAGAGGACCACTAGATCTGAATCACCCTTTATGTTCAACATCTTTATCCCCATATCTTTAGCAGTTTCTAACCCTAGGATCAATGCCTCATACTCGGCTACATTGTTTGATGCTTCAAACTCTAACCTGAATGCAAAATTGTAGATTTTATCGGAAGGAGAGATGATCATGATGCCCACACCCTTTCCAGTTTTGGAATAAGCCCCGTCAAAGTACATTTGCCAAACTTCATCAATATTTTCATTTTTAATGTTTTCCTTAATGGGGGCCATGAAATTTGACAAAATAGCATAGTCTCCAAAATTATCAGTGAAATGGACAAATTCATCTCCGGGCTTCTTAGGGTTTTCTACATGTCATTTCCTTAGCTTTTCTCTATGGAGAATCACCCTAGTGTTCTCTGATGCAGGTATAGTAGCATATGTCCAATCCATTTGGATGTGCCCACCAAGAGTTGCGGCCCATTTTCTGGATAGCAAAATACCCCAATTATCTGGGACATCTATTACCACCACATCCATCGACATGTCGATATATGGATACTTAGCTAACTTGACCTGTAAATTTAATATTATCCCTACCACTTCAACTTCTCTTACATCCATGGCACAAACATTATGGTAGGGTCGGGTGACCTTTAGATTTAGCTGCTCCATTACTTTTCTTGTCATGACATTTGATGAAGCACCTGAATCTAACATACAGTTATGAAGGAAAAGTTTATCAACTAAAAGGGAGACATAGAAAGGTGGATGATCTTCTCTTCTCGGATCAACACTGTTGAGGACTATGGGAATATCTATGGGTCCAATAAGCTCAGCTTCAAATATAGCATTGTTATTAGGAAGAGGATCCTCTTCGGTAATTTTATGAGCTTCACTTTGGCTATCCTCTAAGGATTTCAACAATTTTTCCTTTTGACCGGGAATTTTAAGGACATCATTTGCATAAACATGAATTTTAGCACTACTTATCCATTCTCCCATGTCAATATTTGACTCAGGGACAATAGGAGGATCTGGGAGGGAAGGAGTGGTTACCTTTTGCTTGTACTGTTTAGACAGTGATTGCTTTTCTCTCCTTTGATACACAGCTCCCTTGAACCTGACATCCTTCATTTCTTTAATTTATTCCGGAGGAGGCATTACACCATAAAATTTAGACAGGAGATCCTTCTCGAAACCGTAATCCATGGCCTGTTCCCAATGCTGGTTGGATAGAGGATAGGTTCGGCCTACCATGTACACATGATCAGACTTGCTTGATGTTGTTTCCTGATTATAGACCTCCACCATCCCATGTTCTATAAGCTGGTTTGCTATGTAGCAAGTGATTTCTGGGTGGAATTGTTCACAAGGTCTACACCACGGAATTACTTCATCTACCAGGTTAGTTGAGTCTAACTAGTTTGGAATCCTAGGCTCTTGCTGAGGAAAATTCTTTTGATACACTTGATTCTGTTTTGGATGAAAATTCCTAGGTCCATTATTTCTCTCTAGTGTGACTATTCTGTTTTGGGTTTTATTCATTTGCACAGATTGGTCTGCCATGAATTGGTTCTGACTAGTCATCACTTTTTCAAACATGCTAGTTATCTTTTCCAGGGGGTCTTTAGCGGTTGCCTTTTCCTCTAATTCAACGGCATTTCCCTTCTCTTTGTTGTACAAAGTGTTTCCCCTAGTGTAACCTGGAATGTTGGATTTGCCCGAAGATTGCATATTCCTTTCTATTTTCTTAGCTAGATCTTGAGCAGTTTTTAGATCGACCAGATCTTTATCCCTTAATTGGTATCTCAAATCACTAGTGAAAGCTTCGATGTAAGATATCAAGATGGAGGAATCGCTTGGCTTGATGTCTCTAGGGAACCACACGCCCGAACTTAGTATTAAATTCATCCATGGTTTCATTCTCCATCTTCTTTATATTATGAAGGGCAGCAGGCAAATGTCTTGGTTATTTCTTTTCCCCCCATTTCTTCTTAAAACCTTCTAGGAATTCATTAAGGGCTTTATATGAATCATCACCAAGGTTTTCATACCATTCTGTAGCATCATCCTCTAAGGATAAAGCAAAGAGCTTCATTTTGATATCTTCATGGTTAGAGGCAACATTATCGCAGTAACTGACTAGGTGCCTTTCAAATTTTTGGAGATGAGTCTTGGCAGTGGTAGCATTATTTCCCTCGAACCTGGGGAGCTTCTTGATAGCATCATTTGAAATCTTATGAGGAGCACCTACTATTTGAGAAAAGTCAAGCGGTTTGTAAAATTCTGCCATTTCTTGAGATTGGAAAGTATGACTCTCTACAAATATGTGATGGATATCTGAGAGTGATTGGTCTCCTAAATCTTCAAGGTTTCTACGAGAAGTCTACCTATTCAATCTTTCCCTAATAAACCTTTCGGGATCAGGGAGAGGATTGAATAATTGTCGGCAGTTTCTTCGGGTAGAAATTCTTGAAGGGATGTTAGACAGTGGAGTCACCAGATGGATTGAGTTTTAATTTTTATGTTTTTAAAGACTAGATCAATCAAAAGTTTTTTATCTTTTTAGTTGCTTAGAAAAAAGTTAAGCTAAGTCGTACTCGGGAATAAAAAGATTTATCCCCGGCAACGGTGCCAAAAAGTGTTTCCGCCTTTCACACACCTGCGTCACGTGGCAGAAATCTTCAAGCCACTCAGTGTGTCCTTGGGGGCAAGTCTCGAGTCAAGGCTGTCACCTTGTTCTTGACTCCTCCGTTTAGGCTCAACTCCTAACGAAGCCAAGGGGGGTAGACCCTATTAAGTTACTAAGGAGAATTACTTAGTGTTGTGATGTTTAAACTGACTGAGTTATTTAGGAGTTTACAGTTTAACTATGGATAATAAAAGATGGCAAGATGTAAAAGATGAACACATGAAAGCACAATACTGAGACACAATATATATATATATATATATATATAAAGCAAGAAATTAACCAGTGCCTTAGAATGGAGTCAAAAATATAATCAATATGCTTGCATGTGGTTGGAATGAATGTTTTGTGATTGCATCTTGGTATGTTTTAAGTTAAATGTGAAGTATGAGTTGATTAAATTAGGCAAAGGGGGGACTCCAGATATACCCGAGAGTACTTGGAGTATGTCCAAAACTAAACCTTCACGGCTACCCGCAAGGAATATGTGGGCTGAAATGGAGTCTCTAGGGCTATTGTTCATTAGGAACCCATTAGGGTGTGACAGAGATCGGTGCCCCCAGGTCACTTTTCGGAAGTTCCTGCTTCCTTTGGGTATTTTGCAACCGTAGAGGTTTGATTTAGGTATTGGATTTTCACCTGATGGTTTGTCAATTGGGGAGGGTAATTCCTAATTATTCTAGTCACCCAAGTTCTTTTCATACATCTTGACTGATCGGATGAACCGCAGCCAAGTGCAGAGCATACACACTGGAGTCTTGTCGATATT
Organism: Pseudotsuga menziesii; assembly: GCA_001517045.1. Classification (NCBI taxonomy): domain Eukaryota; kingdom Viridiplantae; phylum Streptophyta; class Pinopsida; order Pinales; family Pinaceae; genus Pseudotsuga; species Pseudotsuga menziesii. The sequence goes on along the minus strand of LPNX010672594.1, from coordinate 181,482 downwards.
AGTAAGTTTTAAACTGGATGTTCTTGTTTAAAAGAAAAGCCTCCAAGAACCTCTTTCGATCCAAGTGGATATAAATTAGGGAATCGGGGAGGGGTTAATTTTATAGTTGCTGATAAACAAATGATAGAAAAAAATCAAACAGATACACAATCCTAGTTTCTTAATTAATCCTACCACCAATCTCTTTCTCCTTTCGAGTCAATCGGGAAATCGTGGGGTAAGTATTACGATTAATTTGAAATGTAAGATATGGAGTATGGAATTAATAATTAAATATATTATACGACCCTGCATATTAGATCAATACTATTTTGAAAATAAATGAGCAAAAATAACAAAAAGGACACCGACGCGAATCCCCCCAGGGGGGATGGGGAATGGGCTCGAAAGAGCCTATTCGAAGAATAATTTTATTAACACTGGTTACAATATCATAGAACTGATATATCAAAAATTTATTGGTCCTTATACAGGATGAAACCAAGATCTTACAATTATACAAAAATTTTAAGAATTTTGTGAAAAAAGGGAGACCCCTAGGGAGATTTGAACGCTCCAAAAGCCACTTCAGACATCAGCTTCCTTTCTTTTCTGTCATACATGCTAAAATACAGCGAGGATGTTAGAATAACAAATTACCAAAATAACTTTAAGATTACCTTTGGATCAGCCTACCTTATCTTAGAAAAAATGAAGTTAAGACTAGCTAAAACAAAAGAAGGGAACCAAGGAAAGCAAGCTTTCCTTGGGATGTTGGCTTGCTGTTTGTGCAGCCAATGAAAGTGCATTGATATTGCAGAATATTAAATTTATAACAGAGAAAGGAAATATAATGCATGTGATCTACAAGTTTTCTTTAAAATTCATGCAAAAGGACGATTTCCCTAAAGCTAGATCTGGAATGCTTGTGAAACTTTTTTAAGTGCAAGATATAGGATATGAGCTATGAAATATCAGATCTATGTATATTTTACTTTGATGAAACAGATCCAAATGAAATCAAAGCTATGAACTGAACCAAGTAACCGGGTAAAGTGTTGATTTTGAGGGAGGAAGAAGAGGAGAAAAGTGGTGGTTTCCTTGAAGATCCGCAGTAGAGCTTTCAGGTGGAATGTTGAGGGACTATGCCTTTGAAATGTTTTGAGGAGAATGAAGAAACAAACTAGATCAGCGTCCTCTCCAAAGTATGAACCTGTAACTCAGCTGAAATCAAAGAACTTGCCAAGAAACTTGTGAGATCCGATTAGTACATACAAAGAGATTCAAGATAACATGCATATAAGCTTATAGGACATGCTAAATATAGATCTCTAAACATGTATCCAAGGAGAGTGAAATTCAATAAACTTATTGAACAACACCTTTCCTATCAAGATTTTAATAAGCTAATTACCAATCTTAACCACATATCTACAAGAAATTAGCAAAAAATGACCACAGATACAGGTTACCTTAGTAAAACAATGGCAATAATCATCCACACATGTAATGGCACCACACCGTATTGCCTCCAAATCTTTTCTTTATTTCAAATGAAGAATTACAACAATACAATAGCAGTAGCACCTCAATCCCAGTTCTAGCTAGCTTGGAAGAGGAGGCTGTGCCTGGATATTAACAATTTACATGCCATCTAGCCCAGGGGGGGCGCAATTCCTCATGAAATCAAGTGAAATCAACTGATGGAGAGTTCCTCAATGCATAACTGAAGTTGGACTGAGCTTACTTGTCAACCAGGGGCTTGATTGAGCCGACACATCAACCCATACACCGACACATTGGCCCACAGAGCATCCAGGAGAGTCCACACGTGTGGAGGAGAGAGAGAGGGCGCAATTCCCCATGAAGACAGTTGTAGATCAACTCTGGATCTGATTTGATCACCTCCTTCAGTCAAGGATTTGTCAGAACCAGTTAATCTGCTCTAGATTTGATTGATTTCAGTCAAATTGGTTGAGAATCCACTGATTTATTGATTTTGGATTTGCTCTATTATTCATCAATTTATTAATTAAAATAATCAATAATTGATTTTTGGGGCTTTCTGACCTGAGTGATAGAAGATCACTCAAAACTTAGGAAATAGTGGGTCCATGGGTTTACATGGTGCTCTTAGCTTGAAAATGAGCACCTACATGACTGAAACCGATTATCTGGCCCACTTTTATTACAAAATCATTTTTTCCAATTAAACTATTAAAAAATAGCCTAAGTTTTGGAAAAATTAAAATTTAATAAAAAACACTGAAAAAACTAAAAAAATTGAAAACTTGAAAAACACCTAGGGGGACTTAGACATGTTCATATGACTCAAAAATGATGTCTAGCATGCTTATACATTGACACATAGACTCTAATAACTTCAATAGGCCTAAATGCCAAGCCGACCACCCCAACTTTGGAGGTATGGAGTGAAAAACTCAGAAATTATCAGTCGTTTATTCAATAACCAATAATAACAAAGGGAAAAAACACCCTGGGCTGATCAGATTGACAAATGAAGTCTAAGAGACTGATTCTTTTACATACACTATCATGCTAGAACATTTATTACAATTCCCCCATGGGGTATGAACATGTGATATGATACAACAAACACTTCCCAGAAGTACTTCCAAAGGTCTTTTGAAGTCTGAACAAGTTAACCCTATCCGGTTCACCAGGCTCACTTGATAAAAAACCACTAAGTACAACTTACGTGGTAACATATACTACATGTCACTACAGTACATAATGCTTTAGTGTGTAGAGTACAGAAGATAGAGGGAGTATGATGCTCCGCTTTATAGGGAGTGACTGCAGAAGATCCTATGTTTCGACATGGTACAATAGGATGGATAGATTACTGATGACTCTAGGCCTTACTGAGAGTAAAGTGGATTCCAACCTTTGCTTCAAGGTTGAAGGTGGAATACCAGTGATGCTCCTATTATGTGTCGATGCACTATTTTCTAGTCATGGAGGTGTAGACAAGGGAAGTATGCAATAGAGATCCTAAATAGGTTCACGATGATGGACTGGATGACCACACTTATGGTATCGAACCTAAAGTTGTTAAGTGATGCTTCATCAGAGACGGTTGATGTTACGATGTATCATCAGATGATTGGGTCATTGATGTATCTGATGAACATGAGACTAGACATTTTCTTTGTTGTGAACACCTTGCACGAGTTCTTGACAGATCTGAGAAGTGTTCACTTGATTACTGCAAAGCATATTCTGAGGTACTTGAAGGGTACAGTTGATTATGGGATCAAGTACGATGTTAATCAAAAGATTAACTTGGAAGGTTATGTTGATTCAGATTGGGCAGGCAGTGCCATCGATAGGAAGAGTACTTCAGGATGTTGCTTCAGTATGGGATCATGTGTGATCTCTTGGTTTAGCAGGAAGCAATCCTGTGTGGCACTGAGTACAGTTGAAGCAGAGTATGTCACAGCTTGTTCAGCTAGTTGTGAGGTAGTATGGCTGTGGAAGCTACTATCTGATTTATTTGATCTCCAGTTGGATGCTACTTGTATACATTGTGACAACCAGAGTTGCGTGAAGTTGACAGAGAATCCAGTGTTCCATGACAACTCGAAGCACATTGAGATCAAGTATCACTATATCAGGGATATGGTGCAGAGGGGAGCAGTGAAGCTCTAGTATGTTGCGACAGAGAAACAGATAGCTGATGCGTTGACGAAGCCAATGGCTAGGCTGAAGTTCGAGTACTCATGGAGAAGCTTGGTGTTATCCAGATTGAGGTTCCCTCCAAGAGAAAGTGATGAGACCCATAGCCATTCTGACATGGTGAGAGGATTGGTTCCTTCCATGGTTAGATGTAAGGGTTGAGCCATTCTGTCATGGTGAGAGGATTGGTTCCTTCCATGCCAGATATGAGTGCTGGCCATTTTGTCGAGTAGGACAGATGTAAGGGCAATTGCCATTCTAGGAATGGAGGCACCTGGTCAGTTACCAGGAACACTTAGTGTAAGACTGAGTAGCCATTCTTATGTAATAGAGGGATATGTTCCCACTTGATCAAATGTAAGGGATGAACCATTCTGTCATGGCTAAAGGATTAAGTTCCTTCCATGTCAGATGTGAGTGTTGGACATTCCGACGAGTAGGTCGGATGTAAGGGCAACTACCATTCTCTAGGAGAATGGAGGCACTTGGTCAGTTATCAGGTAGCTCAGTCGAGGACTGGGGGCCATTCTGATATGACTGTAGGATTGGTTCCCACAAGATCAGATATGAGTGCAAGCCCTTCCATCATTGTGAGTAGGATGTGTTCCCTCCTGGATGGATGTAAGTGCAGAGCCATTCTTTGCATCATGTGTTGATCAGATATAAGTGTTGAGCCATTCTTCGCCTTATGTGTTGATCAGATGTAAGTGCTGTGCCATTGTTCGCATCATGTGTTGATCAGATGTAAGTGCAGTGCCATTATTTGTATCATGTGTTGATCAGATGTAAGTGCAGTATCTATCTTCACATCATGTGTTGATTAGATAGAGATGTTGAATCCTTTCTTCGATCATGTGTTGATAAGATGTAAGTGTTGGGCCTTTCTGATATGATTATAGGATTAGTTCCTACATGATCATATGTGAGTGCTGGGCATGCCTTTCTAACGAGTAGGTCAGATGTAAGTGTTGGGCATGCCATTCTTCGTATCATGTGTTGATCAGATGTAAGTGCAGTATCTATCTTCGCATCATGTGTTGATCAGATAGAAATGATGAGCCATTCTTTGTATCATGTGTTGATTAGATATAAGTGCTGGAAAAAGACCTACATGGAGGCTATGCCTACAACCAGCATGAAAAAGGGCTGGCTCTATAGAACTTCCTGTGATGAGAAGAATCATGAGATAGAACGCGTGTTGATCTAGATCGAGTGATGATCCAAATCCAGTGATGATAGCCAGTGATGATCCAGATCAAGTGATGATCTAGATCCAGTGATGATATCCAGTGATGATCTAGATTGAGTGATGATCGAGATCTAGTGATGATAGCCAGTGATGATCGAGATCGAGTGATGATCAAGATCCAGTGATGATGATCCAGCAGTGATGATCTAGATCGAGTGATGATCCAGATCCAGTGATGATGATCTAGATCGAGTAAGATCTAGATCCAAATGAATATGACTTACAGATGAAGATGACTTGAAGATGAACATGACCTGAAGATGACGAAGACCTAAAGATGACCCAGATAATACAGAGAAGAAGACTGGTGCTGATAAATTGTGTCGAGCGAATACCTTCCTAGTTAAGAGGGAGTGTTGATGTAATTGTATCTTCAGAATGTATTCACTTGTATTTCTTATCTATTGTAACCCGATGTTCATTCCGAGATGTATTGTAATGTATTTGAGTCATGTCATACCCAAATGTTTATTCTGAGAAGTTTCTATAATGAGAAAGTCATGTCAAGTCATTATGGGTAACCTTCCTATTGGTCAAGGGTTAAAGTCCCCACAATTGTGGGGCCCTTGGGTTATTAGACTATCCTAGTGAATTCAACCCTAGGTGAGTCATTGTAAGTCACGGCAACAGTACCCACCATTGTGTTACCCTCCTATTGGTCAGAGGAGGCAAATTCCCCACAAGTGGTGGGGCACTAGGGTTATTAGACACTCCAAGAGATGTCGGCTCTAGTAAGTAATTGTTAAGTGAGGCCGACCTGTTGGAGTGCACTTCAAGTGAATGAAAGAATATAAATAGAGAGTGGGTCTCTCTATTTATCTCACTTGCAACACTCACACTCACTCATTGGGGCACATGAGTGAGAGAGGAGAAGCTCTCTTAGTGTGAGAGAGAGAGACTGTTGCTGTCGGGAGATCATCTTACTGTTTTCTGGTTTTACTATTTTGGTGCTGATTCTATCTCTGAGGAAGTTGTGGGGTTTTCTCCTTTATGGTTTCCTTGAGGAAAACTCTTTGTGTCTCTTGTCTCTTGTGATTTGCTTATGTTTTATTGTAGTTCTTGTTATTATCTCAGTGAAAATATCCTAAGATCATAATGCTAGCTTATATGATGAAAAAATAACATGGAGAAGCTTGCCTTAGCTACCATTCATGCGGTTCAAAGATTGAGAAACTATATTCTCCTTCACTAGACATTGGTGTTGTAAAGGAAAGTATCCTATGGCTAGGGTTTAAGAGGCCATCAATGTACTGGGGTTGAAAGAGAGATGCACAATGTTCAGCAAGCATATATAAGCAAGTTTCAGAGATGAGAAAGGTCCACACCTGAATAACTGAAGGTTGGTCCAAGCTTTCTATTCAATCCTCCTCTTTCTCCTCTCGCTCCAAGAGACCTACAAAACAAGTTATACCTTCCTCAAACCATTATGACCACATATAAAACAATGATAATCAAATAAATCTGAAATAATAATATGATTAACATCATAATCTGATCATAAACAGAGATTCAATCACACATTGAACAATGATTTGGGAAGAAGAAGGACATCACATCTTTATTAATCTTGAAAACAAGTACAAATATACCTTCTCTTCAAGTTTGGCACCTCACGAAACCTTGATCCGGTTCTGCTGCTTCTCTTCTCCAAAGAACTCAGCCTCCAAGCTCTGCAACACAAGGGGAATACCTCCAGGGCAAAGGTGTAGGCAAAGAGAGTCCCGATTCCTCCAGCATAACAATGCATAAATTCCAGTCTCCTTTCATGGACCTCCCTACCTCTATTTATATGATAAAGAAGAGTTAGGGGCGAAGCCAAAGTGGTTACAACTGAAGAAGTCAGTTGGAAAACTACCCAAACTAATCCAAAAGGCGTGTTTTTATGTTTAAATGTCGAGGGACACATTCACGACTATGAAGGAGGACAACCCGCGAATGATCCGCGAGTTTGCACAAGAGAAACCCACGAATATATGCATTTGCGACTTGTAATACATGAGACTCGCGAATGATTCGTGACTTGCATATAAGGAGAGTCACGAATACAAAAAAAATGCATTTTTAAGGTATTTCTGGGCATTTTCAGACTTTGGTGTCTTCTGGAAAGTTTTATCTAACTAAAATACCTTTCCAACAGTATAGAAATGAGGTCAAACGGAGTTAAAAAACTCAAGATATGGGTCCTCCAATATAGGTGTTTTTTCAGTGACTTTCAATGACTTTCATGAAGGGCCGTCATGCGACGGAAACATGGGAAAGTGGTCACAGGCAGAGAAGTGTCATTTTGAGCTATAAAAATTGGTGGTAGCCCATGTCAATACATTTTAGGTTGTCCTCGCTAGAAGGATGATAGGGGGAAAGTATAATAAGTGAATTTCCATCTTGCAATAATTTGATCTTGAGTTTGTTTCAGCAAAATCAAAGAAATCATTGATTTTTGCGAAACTTATATCTAATTTCCCAAGTGAAGAGGAGGAGGAGGCTTGTGAAGATACATTTGTCGATGAGCACATTTTTCTGATCTCAACTTTGGAGAGATGGTATGGGGATATTATCATATATTTACAAAAATTGAAGCTCCCTACTCACCTTTCACGGGATCAACAACGATGATTACATCACGTATCCAAGAATTACCTCATAGTGGATAACACATTGTACTGCCATGGGGTAGATTCCATTTTACGTCGTTGTTTATATAATGAGAAGGTTGAGCTTGTGTTGAATGATTTCCATGGAGGGGCATGTGGTGGTCATTTATATGGGCTTTCTACAGTACAAAAAATCTTGAGAGCGGGCTATTTCTGGCTGTCGATATTTAAAGATTGTGTTAATGCGCTAAAAAAGTGCCACCCTTGCCAGGTGTTTGCACACAATATGCACTCACATCCTTCCTTGTTACATCCAATTATCACCATCGGTCCCTTCACTAAGTGGGGGCTTGACTTCATGGATTGCAACCTAGCTTCAGCTAGGGGGAATCATCATATTATCGTGGCTATTGACTACTTCACAAAATGGGCTAAGGCTATGCCTACAGTTAAATCCAACGATGAGACAGCCGCACAGTTTGTATTCAACCAGATTATTACTTGGTTCAGTATTCTGAAAGAGATTGTCATTGACCATGGTAGGCACTTTCAAAATTGGATGATGGAAGAGTTGGCCTCGAAGTTAGTTTATAAGAAGGAGCATTCTTCTTCTTATTACCCTCAAGTGAATGGACAGGTTGAAGGAGTGAACAAATCACTCAAGTCTATTCTCCAACGAACTATCGTACAAAGCAAGACCAATTGGAATATCATGTTATATCTTGATTTGTGGGCTTATAGGACCGTAGTTAAGACTGCCACCTATTTTTCTCCATATCGTCTTGTACATGGAGTGGAGTTTGTATTGTCAGTTGAGTGCAAAATCCCTTCTTTGAAGCTAGCCATAGAGCTCTTACCAGACACTTCCCCATTGGAGGAACGTTTGGTCCATTTGGAGTAGCTTTATGAGCAGTGCTGAGATGCTTTAGTGGCTCTAGAAGTGAATAAGTGTCGCGTTAAGGTCCAGTATGATAAATCTGTCCGTCCAAGGAATTTTAGTGAAGGAGATTTGGTCCTTTTGTGGGACAAAGCTAAAGAACCCTTGGGGGCAGGAAAATTCAACTCCATGGGGCATAATCCTTATGTGGTTAAATGTGTGTTAGAGAAGGGAGCTTATGAACTAGTATATTATGAGGGGATGGCCTTGGCAGAGCCTAGAAATGAGCTCTATCTTAAAAAGTACTATGCATGATTTTCACCCAAGGCTGACTATTGTATATTATTGTACAACATTTTGCATAGTTAGGTTTTTCTTATGGTGATCAGTTTTGTTGATTAGCTTCCATTTCTTATGGTAGATGTCAATGGATTCTTCCATCTATATAGGATTCGTGGATGGTGCAAGCTGTCACACTCAACACTCAGCCTCTATTTCTTGGGTGATTTATACTCCTATGGGTCAGGTATTGTCTTCAAGAGGTGTATGTTTATGGCCCTCTTCAAACAATGTTGTTGAATATAGTGTTGTTATCGAGCTTCTACGAGATGCCATTTCACATGGTGTTCTATCTCTTGAGGTACGTCTTGATTCGGAGTTAGTAGTGTCATAGCTTAATGACTTGTATCATGTTAGACATCCAACATTATTACGAAGATTCTTACGTGTGAGATTGTTAGAACAACAATTTGACAACATAACATACATACATGTTCCAATAATTTATAATCAGGTTACTGACTCATATGCTAAGTACATGTTATATTGGCATTTGTTTCATAGACAATAAGCTCATAAAAAACATACATTTTTACACATGTAAATAAATAAACTGATTATCATAAAAGTTTTTCATTAAACATCCAAAATGTGATAATACATAGTGTCATAATACAAAAATGGGGCTTCCGAGCCACCAAAATATAAATACACGGTAGTACAAAATGTATCACTCCTAGGTATCTAAGCCTAGGGTGGAGGAGGGTGAAGCGAATAAAAGCTTCTTTAACGTTCGTAAATTCTCTAAAATGCCCACAGGTAATCCGAATCCCACATGTTGGTAAGTAGTAATAAATATTGATAATAAATAAGATGATGAATTACATATTAGGGTCTGTTATTTATATTTTGGTGAAATACCCTTTCATTAATAGTCATGTCTTTTCGTAAAGACATTATTAATTATTATTATTTATTTTATATATTATTATTATTATTATTATTATTATTATTATTATTATTATTATTATTTGTTGTTATTATTTAAGTTTGTTACATTGCCACTCCCTTAGAAAGGCTGTGTCTTCAAAGCCTTATAATGTTTCTGCATCATCTTGTGTGATGTCACAGCTGATGAAACGTGTCGATATGAACTACTAAGAGTTGAGCACAACTTTTGATATGTGGATGAATCAATCCATCCCAAATTGATTTGTTGTGGACTGTTGGCATTCCGTACTGATCTATCGTTAGGAGATTTGATCACATTGATATCGCTATCTTTTGACATTTCCCACTTTTTAAAATATCTATTTTTATGGTTGGGGTGTCGATATGGAATTTTCACAATGTCATTGTCTTTTACGAGTGCCATTTGTTTAGCATTGATCTGAGTAGAAAGTTGTGTTTTCGTCTCTTGAGGTTTTAAATCTTTGTTCTGTATCTTTTCTGACTTGTTTTCTAACTGCATGTTATCATTTTGAAACTTCTTAATCACTTCTACATGTGATTTTCTATCATCTTCAGACTTCTTAAGTTGTTCCTTAAGATCTTCATTATGCCTTCTGATACAACGATTTTCTTCCTGTTTGTCTAGAAGTTTTCCTTCAATGTCTTCCGTAGATTGTTCTGTCTTCCGACTACTTTTCAGCTTCTTAATTTTTGTGACTAGTGTCTTGTTATGATTACCTAATCTGAAAATTTCTTCGGAATGGCTTGATAAAATCTTGTTGACTTTTGTCAGTTCTAACTTATGTGTCTTCTTATTGTCATCATACTACTGCTGGAGTTTTTCCTTTTGTTGTTTATGAAGACGTAACTCTGCTCCTTGATTTTCTAACCTCATCTGGACTTGCGCCAATTTAGCATCTTTTTCCATGATGAGTTTGTTTAGATGCTTTATTTCTTCTTCTAATTCATTATCACATCCATATGGTGATTTGTTGTCATTTTTTAACTTTTTGATCTGGTCTTCTAGGTTTTGATTATGAATTTTTAAACATGATATTTCGTTATCCTGATCAGACAACATTTTTTTGTTATCTCTTATGGTTCGTTCTAGCTATCGATTTTGATTCCATAAGTGGATATTCTCATCATCTTTCCACTCTTTCAACCACTTTTTTGTCTCAACCTTAGCTTGTAGACTTTTATTTATCTCCTTGTATTGTTCTAACTCGTCCATTGTTGTTTGTAGCTGTGCCTTCATTTCCGAATATGCAGTAGCCATTGTTTGTGACTATGTTTCTACTTCACTTTTGTCTTCGTTTCTTCTAGAAGGATAGATACAAAGATTTAAGAATTCTCAATATGTCTCTTTTGGAAAAATATTTCT
>LPNX010672594.1:124780-170222 GCA_001517045.1 Pseudotsuga menziesii | reverse complement strand
TATATATATATATATATATTATTATTATTATTATTATTATTTGTTGTTATTATTTAAGTTTGTTACAGAGGGGGTTTTTGATCATGGAATGTCACCATAGCTTTAGCTAGCCATCAAAAGAACGGTACCCATGCTCATGGCACACCCACCACCTGACGCTGCATGGCCTCAGGAAGGTCCTCTACCTGCACGATGGGTACCCTGTGTGTCAGCTGCACGAAGTTGGTATGAATGCTTTGGAATGTCCACTCCACATCCACACCCGTAATGTCATCTCCTCTTCCCCTCCGTCTATGATGAGGGAAGCCTTTAGGCCACCGTGGTCCTACATCTGCATACATATGATAGGATTTCACTATGTGTTGTCACGCAAACACATGTCTTTTTGATTCCATATATCAAAAAACACAAAAAAAAATTAATAACTCAAAAATTTTAAAAATAGGGTTGGGATTCATTACCAATGTCACCATATGCTGATCCTGGTGGTAGTTGCATATCGAGATCTCCCCAGAAATATATCCCCACATAAGGGTAGTCATCAATGGAAACTATCTGCCACCGCCACCATGGAATGAAATCAGCTGGATAGGGGTTGGACACCCTACCTCCACCCAGTCTATGCATCACATCTGCCCAACGTCATTGGGACAGATCTCGAACCCTGTGAAGAGGAACGTCAACTCTAGGGCTCAATCCCGGAACACGCTCAAAGAAAAATGTGCTCAATATGCTACTGAAACCAAAGTTTTGTACTCTACCCATCTGGCACTCGTTGAGCTGGTGCTTCATGTTTCCCAATAGTGCAGTGCTCCAATCGTAAACTATGGGTCTCATACACTCCACTGCATAGAACATCATAGGCCGTGAGACCTTGTGGAGCGTGGCTAGCCCTGTTATCCTGCCTAGTGTCAGTAGTATGACCTTTAGGCCTAGCACCTGTATCGAGTTAGTTGGGATTTGACTCTCGACCTTCTCCATGTCCAGATAACAATACACTGCTATGTACTCATCTATGGTGAGGCCACCTCTGGGCCCACGAGAACGTAGGTTCACCACTTCCCCCCGTCAGGACAATCTAGTAATAAAGTATATGTCCTCGACTTCTATGGTGAGGGACATCCCATCAATCTGGAAAGACTCTGAGTCAGGATCCCAGTATTCTACTAGCATCTATAACAGCCTTGGTTTGTCCCTTAAGCCACCAAGACACCAAAACGTGTAGAGCCTGCATGCACGAAGAGCTTGTTGTGCCATTAGATCACCCTGTGCTCCTTATTCTACATCCCTATGCTCATGTTCCCTCCATTCTAGAACCATCCTGCACATTTAATTCAAGTTTGGATCATTAGAATTCTTAGAAAACTTGAATGCAACTGTATACGCGATTGTTTGCTAAACAGTCACGTATGTACGCAACTTTGAGGCCTTTTTCCATGTATATCCAGCCCTATATGCAGAAAAATCCTTGATTTTCGCGTGGGTCGTGGTGCATAATTTAGGGTGGCCTATATATCAAATAGGACCGTGAAAAGTTGAAAAATTTACATGAAAATGAAAGAGCAAGGCATGGGAAATTACGTGGAAAAAACGATGTCGGATTCCGCCGGCTGGATTTCCCAAAATTCGCGTTTGAAGTTCTGAGCTCAATTGGGTAAAAATTTCAAATGTTATGTAATGTTTTGAATTTTTCACTATTTATAGAAGTTTTTCAAATTTTTGAAAATTTTTACCCCCTTTTCTATAGTTTTGGACCATTTCTGACCCTTTTGGACCATTTTTTACTAATATATGATGTAGGAGACTGTTTTGAGCACCGTTTCGACCATTGTTTTGACCCATTCATGTCAATTTCACGTATCATGTTTAAACATGCATATAGGTTAGGTTTCACCTCCATTTGCATTTTGCATGAGCTTATGACCATTTCATTATAATCGTAGGTACGAACCCATTCTATCTTGTTAAGGAACCTTCTTGCTATTTTAGAAGTGGCATGATTAGAATGGTAGAGCTTGACCTTACATGGGTACCCTAGTTAGCTCCTTATTTGCATTTGGTGCCCATGCTGATAGTTTTGTCATTTAGGGTGTGGGAGTCCATTGTATAGTATTGCCATGACATTTCACAAGAGCCTCATACTCCTCTTGATCTTTTGCTGGCCCTTTTTCCCCTGGACTCCCTTATGTCAATTCGTAATTCCATTATCATGGATTTTTCCTCCCTCGTTGAGCCTTATGTAGGGTTCCCTGACTTTGAGTATCAGCCATGTAGCCCGATATTGTCTCATGTCTAACCACGTAGAACCATTTTATATATCCTTTGCAGCTTGATTTTCTATTCTTACTAGGAGGGGACTTTCCCTCGAGTGTCACTATCCTACACATGTATCCTTGCATTGAGCATAGGTATGTTCCATTGCTTGGAACTAGTTTGTTTTCCCATTTGACACTCGTCTCCTCCTAGTCTGTAAATTTAAAGCAATTTTATTCTTTTCAAGCTTTTCAAATATTTGAAAAAGTCCAAAAAAATTAAAAAACCAAAAAGCCGAACAAGAAAATATGTTATCTTTCGCAGCAGTCGAGTCATGTTGCCTTCGAACAGAGCACTATATATTACTGTTGGTTGGGTTAATTGTTTGACTTTAGGAGCTGTACTCATTTATCTGAGTTTATCTCCACTAACTGGTTAAGCTTCCAGTCCCTATGGAGCCTCTATCGATGCCTTTTGTGTCGCAAAGATGTCTGAGTTTTTCATATTGAGTCTATGCTGACTACATTCAGTCACCATTCACCTTTATGCTCTTGTTCGAAGGAAGTTGAAAACTGAGTCAGCCATTCCTCAGTTATCTGGACTTTGCATGTCGGCCATTCCTGGTATATTTACTGGTTCGTGCACCTTATGATTGAGTCCTTCCACAATATATAGCCTTGTTGAGTACCTCATGTTAGATGATGGGGGATTCCTTAATTCCCTCCTTCCAATAGATTTCATCCCATCGACTCTAGATCATTTATTCTGGGATAGGAATCTAGAGTCATTTTTGAGTTCCTTGAGACTTGCAGTCATCAATGGCAGGTTCCCTCACCATCGATAGTTTTTTGGGAATACATCAATGTCCCCTGATCGATGGATTCTCTCAAGTGTTTGACCTCAAAACATTTATTCACACTTGTTAGTTTGCACTCTAGTACCTAGATTTCCATTTTCATTATCGGTGGGTGATCTCACGTTTGTTAACGTTATACATCAATGACCGATAATCAGATGATGGACTACTATGTTTGACCTTGACACCTCTATTCACATAGTAGGACATGTACTCATAGTGGTTTGTGTAGAAGACCTTCCAGACTGGTGGCATCTCTTATATGCTACCTCCATGATCCTGCCAATCTTCATGAGATTTCAGCTTTCGTGACTTGATTCCAGTATATGTCAGACATTTCCAGCCATTATGGAGATATTGATCCATTATATATCTTCAGTCTTCATGGAAATCATGATCCTTTGTATATCTTCATCATGGAGATTCTAATCTATTTATATTGTACGTGGCGATGACCACATATGTTATATTGTATCATGCCTATTCATGGCCATTGTACTCTTATGTATCCAAGACTGCTATATGTATTTGTAGCTATGTGTAGAGTTGTATCATTGTATAGTACTGATTGGATGGATGGTTCTTCCACTGGGTTCTTCATCACTTCAGTTCTGGGATGGAATTACAGTGTATTTCGGCCATCGTATGACCGCTCTAACCTCACACATTAGGGGGCATCTGTTATAGCTGATTTTACCACACATGGTGAATCACACTTGTATAGCCTTCCTTGTCCCTCTACAGACTCCTTAGACCCCATGGACCATTTTTGTTCCTTTGATATTTCCAAGATCATCCCTATAAACATGCAAAAATTGCCATACGCCACTTTTAAACCCTTTCTTGCGTATATATGTGGGTTTGCGTGGGTTTGACCCCTAAAACTACGTACATTGAGATGTGTGCAAAAGGACGAATTATTTTGGAGTTTTCCTTGATGTGGATTCAACTCACTTGTCTCCTGGCATTCCATTTGCCTTGACATCTCTCAGATTTGACCTTTCGTTACCCCATTGAAAATGTATATAAGGAACCCTTTGGATACATGGAAGGCATGAGGAATTGAGAGTAGAAAAACTATAGTCCATTGTTGCGAGAGCTTATACTTGAGTCTACATCCCTTTGTCTCTTGGAGCACTTTTGTGTTCTTCCCAAGCTTTCCCTTTGCTTGTGAGATTTCTATTGAGAGATGGAGGATTGAAGTGGTGGAGGCCCATGTGGGGAACTCAGTTTCTCCGATTCATAGACATGCCGACAGAGGTTGTCTATATTGTAATCTCTGTTTTATATCAATATAAATATATTTTCCTATCCAATAATGTGTATTTGAATAAATATTTGATCCATGGATGATTTCAAATGCTTATATGTTATTGATTATACATGCTAGAGTAGGTATAACACAATTATATATAGCATGCTTGTCTTGTTTATTGAATGTTGAGGAAACAATTTATCAATTCAAGTTGGAGTTGGAAAGCTCAACGGGGATCTACATCAACCGTCTGGAATAAGGTACGAATTGAGATCCTTTAGTGTTAGATATTTGGTTTCTCTTGCATATAGGAAAGGATTGATTTCTGGAGTCAAGCTGTCTATTGTGGTACCCCAAGCCATAGGAATTTCTCTCTGTAACAGCTACCAGAAGGGACGACATGCTCAGTTTCTATCATCCTTGTGTTAATTAGGCTCAAGTTTGATGATCATGACTTGCCCTTGCTTAAATATTTCCGAGATGAGCCATACGAATCCGTCCCTATGGCGCTTGGTGGCCCCATTAAACGAATTGCAAAACCATGGGCCAGTGGGTTAGACAATTCTTTGTTATTGGGGCTTACCAATATGCCCCATATTAGCCACTTGAATGAAGCACATGCCTATGTGAAGCAACTATTGGCATGTTTCCATGGAGGGATGCTTTGGATGAATATGCTGATCCCTGTCACAGTCGACTTAATTGCAAGCATTACTGGTTTTCCAAATGCTTAGGAGGACCTGGCGCAGTACATTCATGGAAGAGATACGAACAAGAAACTTGTGAAGAAGCTGAAAATGCACTTTGGGTTACAATGGGATGGTCGCGCTCATCGCATTGACAGTATTAACTCCCATATGGTGCGCATTGGCACAAGAATTTTGGCCAGCAAGGCTATTTGCGGCAATCAACCTATCCAATGCAATTCAGGTGTTGTCACTTGTGCCCAAAAATGTGCTGAGGGGGTACAAATGAATTGGTCTTTAGTTTTGTTAAATCAATTAATTGAAGATGTGCTTTATGCTCAGAGTGGGCGACCCTTTTTCTTATAGTTGGGTATTGATCCTCATTGCTCTCGTTGCTTGGATGGAACCGAAAGACTACCAACCAATGGCTATTGAGGAAGTCAAAGTTTTTCATGGTGCTCACTATCAGAACCTATGGTGGGTCAAAGAGACCAGTTTCCAAATGGAATGTGCCATTCATTTCTGGATCTATTGGGAAGCGCTACATGATGTCGCTATTTTCGTTCCTTGAGTTTCTTCCTACATCGTGGCCAAGTACCAATGGATCCTTTGGTTTTCTATTGGACCCCACTCCATTCATATTCAGGCCAGGCGGGATCCAGATCGGCAGTGGTTACCATTTCCTTATAAAGTCACCATGGAATATTTGGATACTATTGTGCAAGATTGGCTAGGGGACTGGCATGTCCCATTGAGTCAAGAGGAGTTAGACAAGGAGCTACCCCCAGAGGTCCGTAAAGACCCGGCCCCATAGGAATTGAGCACCCATGACTTCGATAACAAGTCATCAACATATCCTGAAGATGTAGCACAATGTATGTGGGAGGAGACTTGCACCAAATGGAATCAGGAGTATGAGGCTGACAGTGCTACCAGGTTGCGGATGGAAGACCAACTGTAGCGGCTTATCAAAGCCGTCACTGATTCATCTACGACTGCGACTACGATGATCTGCGAATTCAACCATGAATAATTTGGCATGGTAAGAGATAGGCTAGAGTCCACTTTTGATATTATTTCCAAAAAAACATCGGCAATACCTTTGTTGCAAGATAGCCTGTTGATCAACACTGAGTCCTAGGCCAAGAATGTGCAAGTTCCCCTTATTGCAATCGATGCAAGCAATGAAGAAGTTCACTAGAATTTGAACCCAATCCAGAGCATGAATTTGGATCTGAACAAACTATCAGCCATAGAGTTGGTTGAGTTGTAGCATGGCATCGCACTAGAGTTGGTAGCATGGAAAAAAGATTTGGTTGAGGGATATTTTTATTCCTATAATACCACTGAGAAGATGCAGAAGGAAGCAAAGGAGTTGTACCAGGTCCACATGCAGTTGGAAGAGGAAAAGTTACAAGAAATCAACCAATTGAAAGTGACATAGGCCGAGTTGCAGTGGAAGGCTGCTGAAGAGATTACCAACCTTAAGAAGGCACAAGACCACCTGATTGTTGAACATGCGCAGCTATGTGCGTGATGCAGTGAAGTTGAGCAAGCTATTTATGATGCCTGCCAGAACATTTTTAACAACACCAGAGGGCTCACCCCAGTCAAAAACTCCAAGGGAAAACTCTGGTTCAACTTCAGGATCATAATTTGTTGTTCCAGGCCCAGGTGCAACCCACAACGTAGTTAGAATATGTTGCGGAGTGTAAGAAATCCATTAAAGAAATTACCACTCAGTTCAGCACCATGGAGCTAGAGGCCAAAACTATTATGGAGGAAACCATGCAGTTTTCGCAAAGTATTGTTCACTATGAGCAACTAGATCAATTGACTGCGTAGGTGCAAGAACCAGAGGGACAACTAACAACCCTGAAGACATCACTGGAGGCAATGTTGTTGATGGTGCATATCACCCGGGCCACAAAACTGAAGGATCTACAGGAGCGAGCTTCCCAGGCACAAGAACACCAGCAAAAGCAACGTGAGTAGTTCAATGAATTCCAAGAAATTGGTGGCGAGTTGGTTGTTAAGGCTGTCTCCATGCTCCAGTCCATTCAAGAGAATTGACAAATGGTCAACAAGAAGGCTAGCGAGGAGCACCCTATCGAGTAAACTTTGACTAATTATCAGAGTATCGCTAGTAAAGTTTAGCTACAGGTTCATAAAATTGCGCAGCAATTTGAATATTTTAAGGACAAAACATCGACACACACCCTGTCAACTTGACGTGGCTCGAGGGTGAGCCAAAAAACTGTGTTGGGGGGCTGTTAGAAAGGGGTTTGGGGTGAGTGAGTTGTGCAGCATCTACGCAAGCTCACACAGTATTGCGCAAGGGTAGATTGGTGCAATAAGCAAAAAAATAAGCACTTTTTCAAAATTTTATGTATATTTTGACCAAGTTTTGTTGTAATCAGTCCGTAGCGATTAGAAGTCAGTTAGTAGTGGACCCTTGATGTAAAGGAATAAGCCTATTTATAGATCTATTTGGGGAGAGATGTTAAAGGGAGGTAGAGAGTTATTGTATATGATTATGTGTGACTGTATTGACAAATCTGGTGTGATCTATCTCATGGAAATTTTTTTGTCTTCACTGTGATTTTATTTGGGTTTCGTCCTGATGTATGTATTTTTTGGTTTTGGAGAAGAATTGAGTAATGTGGTATATTTGCACAAGGTTAATATGGTGTGATGAGTATGGCTCAATTCTTGCCTGTTGTTATAGATATGTTATGATGTTGAGGCTCTGTTTTGTTACAATGGCATAATATAGATACAATTTTGTCTCTTTTTGCTATATTGATGTGATATGTCACTTTTATGTTGATGCAATCTATGATGTGCTATGAGCACTGATGTTCCTAGAATAATGTTGCAATATTGTGATACTGTGTGATGATTGCATAAGTTATGGTGTCCCTCCGTTGGATCCCCATATCCTCCTCTCCCACTGCTGGAACTCGGTTTCGATAGCTCTCCCTTGAATGCCTCGAGTGAGACCTCCTATACTCTGTAGACGTTGCTAGGTAGGGTAAAACCTGTCTAGGCCGGTGGTCAGGGAGACAACAGAGTAGGAATGTCAGTCGATGAATCTTTGTTGGTGGGTTTCGCTAACAATGGGATGTAATTATCAACATGCTCTTAGTTGTTGAAGTTACTGGAAACCCTATTACTTTCCATATGCTTTATAACTATGAAATTTATTCCTGCTAACACCTAGGACTTCCTAAGTCCTAACATTATCATCACTATTTTTGTTTAGCAGTTATATACTCACTATAACTAAAAAAAACCTAACCTATGCATATAAACATTCGATACATAAGTTATATACTACCCTAAGTGTATATACAATGCATATCATACTAACTAACCTAGGCATAAATTCATTGCATATTATATAAACTAATCTAAGTATATATATTCTATGCAAAACATTGAAAGTGTCTTACTATTAACAATGTAATGGTATTATAATTATATACCATGTAATGGTATTATCTTAACCATGTAATGCAGGATCAAACTATATCAAGTGTATAAAATATAAAAGGTTTAGTGGAGTCCATGTGGGGACTATTCGTTCGAGGAATATTTTTGGTGTACAACCCTATGCACAAAATGACATCGTTTTCCCTAAACATTGTTCAACTTCATTTGATGTTTTAATTATTTGGCCAGGGAGAGTGGCTGATACACCCTCAACCTTCTCATGTTTGTAACAGTATCGTTAAGGTTGTGGTGGTTGTGTTTAAAAAGTTTGAAGCTCTGGTTCCTCATAATAACAGTGAGCTTAACATTAATGTCATGGTTTATCTTGTTTGTTTGTGGCGTTTAGCAGATTATTGTTGGGCTCTTCACCATTAATGTTATCCTGATCTCTATCATGGTACTCGTAGGCTTAAACATAACTCGATGAGTTATACAAATTCTTACCACTTTTTCTTTTCTAATTAATTGTTAACACTAGGCTAAATATTAACGGTTCAATGCTTATGCTGGTTGTAAGTGATGAACTCGACAATGTACAGTAAAAAATGAAGGTGTTTGCTGAGAAGTTGAAGGGTATGAGTTATATAGGCTTGGTAAGCCTCGGTTCTATCCCTAGGGTTCCCTTCATTATTGAGTTTGCGGTGATGTCAATGGTGCATATGGCTGCTTACCATGGTGTTTATTTTATTTTGTTAGATGATAGTTTTTAATTTGGTTAACGATGGAGGCGGAGGCCGTATGGCCATTGTTGTTTATAACCCTTGAGGTTTTTTCAAAAGAGATACGACTCATGTATATGATGATAGGGTAAAATATTACTGTAATTACTTGTTTCGAAGCCTACTCGACCTAAACAGCTCAGCTAAAATGGTTATTTCGTGAATACGAAATATATCAATGCATTTGGTTTTGGGAGAGTTAAATCGTGTGGTGACTGTTGGGATGAAGATTCGGTTAAAAATATTTTATTTACAAACAAACAGAGCTTATGGCTCTTGTGTAGATATCTATTTAGTATTTTGTTCCTTCTTTATTAATTCGAATGCATAGGGTAATAAGTTTGGTACAGAGTCTTTAATGTTTTCTATTTGTAATTTATTTTATAAAAACTGTAATTATCCTAGGGTTTTGTATTTTATCCAATGGTTTGGAAATTATAGTTAGACTATAGATGTGAAAAATAAAAAGGTCATGTGATGCTTTTGGTTATTGTAATGCTATTGCGAAAAGAGGCACCGTAGAATATTATCCTCTGGTTTTGTTTTTAAAAAGTAGTTTTGATACTAGTTTATCATTTAATTTTTTTTGGTATTAATAACAATTTGAAAGTAAAAGTCTTCCTTTTTAATGGAAGGGTTGAAATTAATTTTTATCTTATTCAACTGATTGATAGAGATTTAAGAGTATGATTTGTTCCCTATTTGAAGTTTATAGTTGTCTTATTTTAAAGTATTTACTACTTGTGGAATCTTCTTTATTTCCTAACTCGTTTCTGAAATTAAATAAGAAAGTTCATATATAAGAGTAGGGTTTTTAGAAAAATAGCTTGCAAATATAATAGTATTATCAGAGTTGTAATACTTGTTACAGCTAGGTTTTCTAATACTTATTTTATTTACTTATAAGAAGTATTTCAATATTTAACTATTTCATCCTTTATCCATACCTTAAGAACTTGTCATGTTGGAAGTTTAACAGATACAGATTGAGGTTTACCACAGTATTATTTTCCATAGAGTAAATAAAGTAATATTTGTTATGTTTTAGGCTTTACAGTATTGAAATTATGATTATTTATTTACTAAGTGTAAATAATTACATTGCATTTAGTATATGTTAAAGTTCTTATACTTCAAACATATTATTATTTGTGTAACCTAAGCTTACAGTGATAGTCCCTTTGTAAAAGTTCCTAGATTTTTTATATAAAAGGAAAAGTTCCATACAAAGGATTATTATGTGACCTAGCTGAAATAACAGTAAAAGCTTCTAATGCTAGAGTAGTTTCAAATCATCTTATTCATGTATAATCATTCCTATTTACCTCTAATTATACTTTTTGTACTAGAGTACTTCATGTTATGATGAGTGGAAAAATACATAAATGAATTTTGTTCATCATTCCACCATTTCTAATTCTAAGTTCATTTATTCTGTTAAAAAAATACAGGTAATTTCCTGAATAAATTATAGACTTAAACAGTCTATTTGCAGCTGGAAGTATCTGAGAAATAATAGTAAAACTAGTCATTACTACTTTCATTTTGTAGTTTTTTTGCATAAGATAAATAAGATAACACAATGGAACCTGATAACTTGTAGAGGAGACAAACATCCCAAGGAGCCTGTTCCACCCAATCTTTTCTTGAAGATATCTCAACTTCTTTTCTTAGGACCATCGAGCCTGCCCACTGATCCACCAGGATGAAAGCACTGTGTGTAGAAATGGGATTAAACACCCCTTCAAATACACAAAAGTACTTAACAGTAGTACCTCTGTTCTCAATAGTAAGAACTTAGCTAAAAAGATGCACTAGTTCTAAAAATAGTCTTATCACTCAATCCCTTCTGCTTTTCCCCTCATCGAGTCTCTTGTGCGCCATTTCCCTCATGCTTCAAATTGTTTCCTGATGATGATCCTAGAGTAGGGGTCGAAACGTCAAGATTTTCAATCTTTCAAATGCAACTCCTCTTTATTCATTTTCTACTGCATAAATGACTTTCTTCAAACAGGTTGAATCCCTCCATGGAAGGGATTCCCTGAATGACTTGAAGCTACTAAAAAATACTTGTATTAAAATTGCCTAGAAATTTACGATTCTTGGGAATCTTACTGATTTCCCTCACGCTTAAAATTGTATCCTGGTGATGATCCCAGAGTAGGGGTCGAAACATAGAGATTTTCAATATTTCAAATGTGGCTCCTCTTCATTCATTTTCTACTGCATAAATGAATTTCTTCAAATATTTTGAATCCATCCATGGAAAGGATGCCCTGAATGACTTGAAGCTACTCGAAACTACCTGTACTAAAATTGCCTAGAAATTTACAATTGTTGGGCATCTTACCCATTTCCCTCATGCTTCAAATTGTCTCATGATGATGATCCCAGAGTAGGGGTTGAAACATCGAGATTTTCAATCTTTCAAACATAGGTCCTCTTCATTCATTTGTTATTGCATAAATGACTTTCTTTAAACAGGTTGAATCCCTCCATGGAAGGGATGCCTTGAATGACTTGAAGCTACTTGAAACTACCCATATTAAAAATGCCCAGAAATTTGCAATTGTTAGGAATCTTACCCATTTCCCTTATTCTTCAAATTGTCTCCTGATGATGATCCCAGATTAGGGGTCAAAACGTAGATATTTTCAATCTTTCAAACGCATCTCCTCTTCATTCATTTGCTACTGCGTAAATGAATTTCTTCAAACAAGGTAATGATTGAACAACCTTCTGCTAAATTCAATGGATAGATATATGCATTCCTAGGTATACTTATTCAAATTTTCAATTAATGAGCCATCTGCTCTGTTCCACTTTCTTGGGGAACATGACCACAAATTTAGGGAAGTTTCCTTCCTCCTACAACAACTAGAAGTGGTGATGTTGCCATGTGTCTTTTTCCTCTCACCCTAGCCTATTCCACCTAGTGGGTTAGTTGGAACTCATTCAACAGCCTTTTTAGGCTATTTGTCTCATCTTTTATTTATTATCTAATCAAATATTCAACATAATTAATTACATTCATCCCTTACCCCACATGTTCAATAGTGTGAAACTTTACAATAAAAATAAAATATAATGTCTTCTTAAACATAAAATATTATTGAAATTGGGGTACATGACAATATAGGTACTTGTTGGCACTCTTGGCTTGACTAGAAATTACTATTTGGGATACTCATAGTAAAAATTTTCTTGGTTGGAAAATACATTTAGTTTGGTAGTCCCATTCATTTACCAAGTTGGAATTGACAATACTTGTAGTCCACTTGCATTCACCTAAAAATTGTTTTCCTAATTGCAACTTGAAATTGACATAGCTATTGCATATTTACTTTGAATGGAAGTAACATTTTGGAACAATCATACTTGGATGAAATTTATCATTGGTTTTACAGTCTTATTCATTGTCCAAATTGGAATAGAAAGCACTTTTTTTCCTTTGGTATTTACATAGTAATTATTGTCTCTTTTGCAAGATAGAAATTGATATTGGAATGATCTTCTCTTACCATTTGTTTGATTGGAAATTTCATAGTATTGATGAGAGGAGAATCATATTGAACATGAATGTTGTTGGACTACATTTGTTACATCTACTTGGAAAACATTGATTTTGATATATTTGGCAATTCATATCATTTGAATATTAAGTTGACATTGCTTACACTCATTCAATACATACATATTTGTTATGCTATTGTTGAGCACTTGCAATTTTAACGAGGTCTTGTACTTGTTTCTTTGGCATAGGATAATTGAAGTTTAAGGGGCATAACCTAGGGTTTACAAAAAACAAGGAAACCCTAACCCTAACTGAATTTTAAAGGTTAGCATGCATAACCTAGGATTTATAATCAATGTAGAAACCCTAAACCTAGGAGGGAAACCCTAATACCAACCCTACCTAACCATCTCTTGTGGCCTCTTATAAAGAAACTTTTTATTTGTATATGAGCAGGCATAGGATTGTAGTCATATGTCACATATTCTTTATACACTAATCAAATGAAACACTCTTTACAGTTTATCATGCACAAATTGCACAAGTTGATGTTAATCAATGGGGAAAATTTAACCCTAACAAGGAATCCGTAACCCTTAATAGGGTTTAAGGGTTACTAGGGTTTAGGGTTTAACCATAACCCTTAGTAGGGTTTGGAATTAATAACTCGAGGCTCAATCGTACTCTTACCATTTTCTATCTGCATTAGGATCCTAAACATCATGTATTAACGTTTTATTGATGTATTATAAATTAACATGCCTTCAATGCATGGATTCAAACTAAGAACACCAAATCATAACCATAGTGGCCCTAATTCTATTATGAAGGAAAATAATCCAATAGAATAACTAAGTGAATAATCATTGAAACCTCAACATTCAATTAAAAATACCTATTACATATCTTTACTTCAATTATGTGCTATCAAGGGAGGACGGAATCAAGTCTATCCCTTATGAAATATATGTGAGTGGAATCTCAAATATGGAGTAAGAATTTGGGTTCTTCATCATTGCTCACAGAATCCCATAAGTAAAAATGGGTTGGAATGAAATGTGCATGCACCTACACACACATTCAAAGATTAATCATGGATTAATTCACATAATCTAGGGTTATAGCTTCATGAGAAATCCTTTTATAAACAATAGTGAAATAAGTAAAACAGAGCTCATCTTCCATAACTCATACATTAAAATATCATGAGAGAAAGAGATTGTATAATAGGCTTATGCTTAGAGTTGATAAGAATAATTTAACATGGAATGGATGAAGGAATGAACAAAAGGATGGGAAATGAATGGATAGAGAGTATCCATCCTAGATTTATACCATATTTACCATGAAAGCATCATAGTGAAAAAAGCTAAAAATTTATTACATGTGTTTTGGACTTAACTTGTCCATATCAATAGGCATTCTAATCCATTTTATAACCTTTACTAACCCTAGGACTATCTATAAAAGTAGACTGTAATACTACCTATTAGGAAGCCATAACACACACCTAAACCATTTTATTCTAGACTAACCCTTGCTAAAACCATTTCCCTAGACTCCTACCTTTCCCTCTCTCTAACCCAAGGCTCATTCCTTTCATTTCCACACTACTTAGACCCCCACAACTCTCCCTGTATATCTTACTATAATATCCATTTTGGACAGCCCAAGAACACCACTAACTCATCCTAAGATACCCTAACATTAGAGGAAATTTGGGGTCTAAAATGGGCCTTATAAGAAAAAGCACCAACAATAAGTTCTTATGAGTTGGAATTCAAGAACAAATTGAATTCCAATAAAACAAGTCAACCATAATGGTTTAATTGACATATTTGTCATAAAAAAACTACTTTTTTTGTTCGTATGTTCGATATATCTCCCTGTCTTTTTACTCAAATTTCGATCAAGAGAGCTCGTTGGATGCAGAATTTGATTTTGAATCCAACAAGCACCCACACTACATACTTTAAATGGACTCTACTACCCCAAAAACAAGAAATACTTGAAAAAGTGTGATGATGACTTTGCATCCAACGAGCTCTCCCGATCGAAATTTGAGTAAAAACACAAGGAGATATGTCTAAAATACGAACACAAAAAGTAGTTTTTTCTTTTTTCGTCCAAAATTAATAAATATTATTTTATTATTTTCCTAGGAGGCCAATTTTAGAGCTCAAAATTCTTCTAATGCTTATCCCTTAGCCATATCGCTCACCTCCTAGCATGATAATACCCTAACGCAAGGCTAACTTCGTCGTTAGTTTGAAATCTAAGGTCCTCTCGGATTTCCTAATTCTTAACTATAATATCATATTTAGGGAATCCCTAATAGCCTTCTTACCCACCTATCCTAGCCTAATGTCACTTCCTTTCCTTCCTATCTTACCCACTGACTAACCCCTCAACTCAAATTTTTCCAAAACCCAATTTAAAGTGGCACAAAAACACCCTAAAGGGACTGTCTCTAAACAATCATTCCCAAACATACTCAAACAAATTCGACAGTTGTATATAAACATCCATAAATGGGAAAAATATAATAAAAGGCCTTGAATTTATTGCACGTCATTGTGTCATCAAAAGAAAAGTGAATATGCTTTTTATCATTCCTACTTGACTGTAAATTACATCTTCGACTGTCATAAGACATTTTACTTGATTGGAAATTTGATTTGGTTTAAGAGTTCCATTGGCTTGGAAACTTGGCACTTATAAAATTGTTTATCATTTATGTTTACTTAAAATATTGTACCTTTGTATTGACAAGCTAAAAACTGAAATATAGGACTGGCATAATGCTAAATGCTTCGATGGAAATACTTTTTGTTTTGACACTACCTTTCACTAATTCAAAGTGCCATTTCAACTCTTGTTTATCATTAGTACTTTCATTTGGGATTGTACACTCATTTTGGCAAGATGGAAATTAGTGTTTTGGACTATCAAAATCATTTTGACTTGGTTGGAAATCATTCTTAGTTTGACCGTCCTATCTTCATGAAAAATGTATTGTTTGGGGTCTATGTCAATGTATGTTGGTTGTAAAAGAGGTTAAATTTGTATGATATGATGATAATGTCCCATCAACACCACTAACATGCTTCAACCACATGCATAATTGAAAGGAAAATTACATCCAATGTTATTCAAAATCACCCAACAAACGATTAAATAAAATATTGAATCATCGTGTAGTGTAGGTACATATCTTATAGGTATATGGTCTACTAGTTTCTAGTTGAGTGAGACTAACAAATATAATGATATAAACCTAATGAGTTCATAAACCCTAGTTTGTAGTTCTATGTCTAAATATGTGAACCCTAGATATTAAGTTTGTGATTTGTAGTTCAAGAAACCCTGGCTTTATTGAAATTTATTCTTATAGATTAGGTATATGCTCTAAGTTTATTTAAATAAGTATATGGTCATAGTTTGTATATGTATGTGTAAATTTGTAATCCTTATTTTTTACGTCTGTGGTTTGTAGTTCATGAAACCATAGTTTTTTTTTTCTATTTGTGGATGTAGCTTAGGTAGGTGGTTTAAGTATTTCTACATAAGTGAGACTAACATGGAACATGATCTCTATGTATGTGGATTTGTACTTCATAAAACCCTAGTTTGTAGTTATATGTGTAAAATTATAAACCCTAGATTTTAGGTTTATGGTTTGTAGTTCGTGAAACCCTAGTCTTTTTTCTATTTTCTCTTGTAGCTTAGGTATATGGTCTAAGTGGTTATACATAAGAGAGACTAAAATAAAACATCATATCTATGTATGGGAATTTATTTCAATCCATGAAACCCTAATTGGCTATATACTTGTAATTCATGTATGAGTTTTTACTTCTAATTCATACAATTATGTGTTTCTACTTGTAATTAATGAAACTCTAGTTTGTTTGTTGTAGTGTAGGTACATATATTCTAGGTATATGGTATATTGGTTTCTAGGTAATGGTATACCAAGAGACCAACAGAGTCGACGGTTTGTTGATCCAACCTCCAGTTTCTGAGTTATATCGAGTTGAAAGTCGCATGACAATGTCGTTCAGGGACACCTGGTGGCTCTCGGTTTGGGAGCAAAAAAAAGATGGAGAAGCAAGATTGTATGTCGTTGGATCTAGAAAGTGTGTATGGGAAATTCCAATATGGAAACACTACCAATACTGGAATGGTGGAGGGTTTTATAGAGTTGATCCACCAATGTGAGAGTCGTATTCAAGGAAACTAAGAAAAACCCTAGTTTACAAAGCAGATGCACAAGGAAGTCACTAAGCCATGCAAACATTGTGGAGAGGCCCCCTAGAGGTAATGGAATTCTAGGACACCAATGGAGTCAATGTTTCATCAATTTGATCTCTGGTTGTTGAGTTATGTCAAGTTAAAAGTTGCATGAAAATTTCGTTCAGGGATACTTGGTGAATCTTGGTTCATGAGCGAAAAACCAAATGGAGCAAAAAGATTGGATGTATTTGGATCCTAGAAGTGTGTATGGAAAATTTGGATATGGGAAAACTAGCAAGACTGGAACAACGGAGGGTTTTCCAGAATTGACCCACCAATGCGAGAGTTGCATTGAAGGAAACTGAGTAAAACCCTAGTTTACAAAACCAATGCAAAATGAAGTTTCTGCGACATGAAAATGCAGTGGAGAGGGATAGTAGAGGTAATGGCATGCTAGGATACCAACAAAGATGACAGTTTTTTTATTCGACCTTCGTTTTTCAAGTTTTGTAGAGTTGAAAGTCGCATGAAAATGTAGTTCACAGACACTTGGTGACTCTCGGTCTGGGAGAAAAAACCCAAACGGAGTAGGAATATTGCATGTCATTGGATCCGGTAAGTGGGTATGGCCAATGAATATATGGGAACACTACCAAGAATGGCATGGTGGAGGGTATTGTAGAGTTGACTCA
This sequence comes from Pseudotsuga menziesii, assembly GCA_001517045.1. NCBI lineage: Eukaryota > Viridiplantae > Streptophyta > Pinopsida > Pinales > Pinaceae > Pseudotsuga > Pseudotsuga menziesii. The sequence goes on along the minus strand of LPNX010672594.1, from coordinate 152,516 downwards.
CTAATGCGAGAGTTTCATTTAAGGAAAGTGAGAAAAACCCTAGTTTACGAAACCAATGGACAGTGAAGTCACTGGGCCATGAAAATGCAGTGGAGAGTGCACCCTAGAGGTAATGGCATGCCAGGAGACCAACAAAGTCAATATTTCATCCATCTGACCTCTAGTTTCCAAGTAAGGTCGAGTTGAAAGTCACTTGAAAATGTTGTTCAAGGACACTAAGTCACTCTCGGTCTAGTAGTGAAAAACCAAACGAGGCATCAAGATTGCATGGTGTTGGCTCTAAAAAGTGTGTATGGGAAATTTTGATATTGGAGTAATACCAATACTGGGATGGTGGAGAGTTTTTTAGAGTTGACCCACCAATGCGAGAGTTGCATTGAAGGAAATTGAGAAAAACCCTAGTTTATGAAACTGATGCACAATGATGTCACTGGGCCATGAAAACATGGTGGAAAGGACCCCTAGACGTAATCACATTCCAGGATTCCAATGGATTTAATGGTTCATCAATCCAACCTCTGTTTTCTGAGTTATGTTGAGTTGAAAGTCGCATGAAAATCTCATTCAAGGACACTTGGTGACTCTCGGTCCGGGAATGAAAAAACAAATGAAGCACCAAGATTGCATGTCGTTGGCTCCAGAAAATGGGTATGGGAAGTGGCTATATGGGAACACTACTAAGACTGGAATAGTGGAGTGTTTTTCAGATTTGACCCACCATTGCGAGAGTTGCATTGAAGGAAACTAAACAAAAACCTAATTTATGAAACCGATGCACAATGAAGTTACTAAGCTATGTGAATGTGGTGGAGTGGTCCCCCTAGAGGTAATGGAATTCTAGGAGACCAATAGAGTCGATGGTTCATCGATCTGACCTCCAATTTTCAAGTTATGTCGATTTGAAAGTTGCATGAAAATTTTGTTCAGAGACACTTGGTGACTCTCGGTCCACAAGTGAAAAAACAAACAAAGCAGGAAGATTGCATGTCATTGGCTCCAAAAAGTGTGTATGGGAAATGTCGATATGAGAACATTACCAAGTCTTTCACGGTGGAGGGTTTCGTAGAGTTGACCCACTAATGCAAGATTTGCATTGAAGGAAACTAAGCAAAACCCTAGTTTATGAAACTGATGCACAATGTGGCATTTTGGTATGGGATTTCATATTTTTATATAGGGAACGAGTTTCCATTGTATAAACATTGGGAACGATGTTCCATTTTTCCAAGAAGTCTATATGATTGGAGCAATTTTTCATATGAATAGATGATACACAATAACAAAGTGCAATAACTTAAATCCTAGTTTGTAGTGTAAACCCTAGATTGTATGGTAAACCCTAGTTTGTAGTTGAAATCGTAGAGTGTTTAGACCCTATTTTGTATGTTAAACATGAATGAGTGAAAAATTTGTGCCATTTTGATATATTCATACTTATAAACACTATTTCGTAGAAACCCTACTTTGTAGTGTAAACCCTAGTTTGTAGTCAAAACCCTAGATTCTACTCCAAACCCTAGTTTTTATTATGAACCCTAGTTTGTGCTGTAAACCCTAGAAACCATAGTTAGTAATATAAACCATAGTTTCTAGTCTAAACCATATCCTAGTTTACAGTGTTAAATTTCTGTCTAGAATCCCTTCAGTTCTTTGAGAGCTTGGTAACGATCTCTTAAGGAATATCCTAATTAAGAGAAAGGGAAAACATGCATGAATTAAAACTATGTTCCATTTCGATATATTCATACTTATAAAAACTAGTTTGTAGAAAACCTAGTGATATAACAAACTAGTTCTCCTAGATTACTAACCTTGAAATATAGGATTGAATTTTGTTTGATTGGGAAGTTTGACACACTGTCCATTGGCATTAAACACAAACCTATAAGGCCTAAAAAAAGAGAACTTTATCTCATAGTGACACCTCTCCAGGGATCTTTTTCTATTCCTTAGCGCTCTGCTAGCTAGGCCACTTTTCCATATACAGCCTACTAGTTCTTTTATCAACACACCCCACTCGGGAGAAACCATGGTTTGCAAAATATGGCCTGGAGGCATGCCCAAGCTGTGCACAGTCAGGGGAGAGGCCACCCTGGACATAACCCCATTTCACGATCCCAAGGGAAATGATGGTTCATTGATCAGAGCCTCGATCAACATTCTATGGTGAGTTACAGTAGTCCTACAAAAGCTGTTAAAGGACACATGGGCCATTTCAAGGCAGGGGTTCAAAAAACAAACCGGGAGGAAATTTAGGATTTGTCATATCTTGCACATGTTTTTGGAATGGCTTCCATGGGAAGGCCACCTATGGCTTCCCAACATAGGCTTTTGCAGGGTCAGTGCACTATTTCTAGGGTTGCATGGACCTCACTGGGAGAAACCCTAGTTTGAAAAATATGGTGTGGAGGCGAAAAATATGGCGTGGAGGCATGCTTGATTCATGCAGATTTGGGGAGGAGGATACCCTAGCCATAAACCCATGCCACAATCCCAACAGAACTGAATGATTTTTGATCAAATCCTCGGTCATCATTCTATGGCGAGTTGCAGTAGGCCTACAAAAGTTGTTCACAGACACCTGGGGCAATTCAAGGTCGTGGTCAAAAAACCAAAATGGGTAGCGATTTCTAATTTTTTTGGCTCCTACAGGTGTGTTTGGACCAAACACACCTTGAATATTCTATGGAATCATAAATATCCACTCGGTTTGGTTTTTGCACCCCGACCTTGTATTCGCCCAAGCATCCGTGAATGGCATTTGTAGGCCTACTGCAACTTGCCATAGAAAGTTGACCCGAGATCCAATCAACAAATCATTGGTTTCATTGGGATTTTGGAATATTTTTATGGCCAAGGTGGCATCCCTACAACTCCGCATGACCTGATAATGCCTTCATGACATATTTTTCAAACTAGGGTTTCACCCCAGTGGGGTCCATGCAACCTTGAAAACAGTGCACCGACCCTGTAAAACCTTGTGTTGGGCAGCCATGGGTGACCTTCCCATGGAGACCATGCCCAAAAATACCTTCATGAAAGGACGAAATCAGAAATTTCTTCTTGGTTTTATTTTTTGGACCCTGGCCTTGAATTGGCCCAGGAATCCCTGAATGGCTTTTGCAAGCATAGTGCAACTCGCCATAGAACATTGACCGGGGTTCTGATCGATAAATAGTCTATTCCATTGGAATCATAGAATGTTATTATGGATAGGTTTTCCTCCCTTACAACTCTACATTTCCTGAACATGCCTCTATGATAGATTTTGCAAACTAGGGTTTCACCCCATTGGGGTCCATGCAACCCTATTAACAGTGCACTGACCCTAGCCATGCCTCATTTTGCATGTGAACTACATTGTGCAAGTTGAAGGAGGAGCGGTTAACATATCTAAATATTCATCTCATATAAGTTTTCAAATTTTTATTTTAGGATTGGTCGAACGTTAGTCTAGTTTGGTAGTGTAAGTGGAGTGTAAGCACAATTACCCAATCTCATTCAAGATAGCCATATGGATCCTCTATGTTTCTAATTGTATCCATAAATCTCTTGTGTTATGAATTAGGTAAGAAGTAATGTACCTTGGTTGAGTTCTTGTTTGACATTATCTGGAGATGGATGTTCATGCCAACAATCAAGTTTATGAAGTGATATACCACAGAACCTATTTTGTAATCGACGAATACATGCCCACTAGTTCGTATTGATTTTCCATCTACTGTAAGATATTAACCCTCAACCACCATCGTTCCAATAGGAAATTCATTTCCCTCATCATCAATCAATGATCCATTCAGGATTTTCTTACCTCGAATGCATCGTTCCAACCAATAATCTGTGCCCCATTCATTGCCTTTCGGGGAAACAACTGCATATATGTGTCCTCGCAGTACAAGATATGAGATATTGTCATAGTCTATCCAAATAGCTGACTGGCCCTCCTCTAAGTGGGTTTTTTCAATGACTACACGTGGGTCTACTGAAAGTAACACATGATCCCAATCATCAACCCAATCCATGCATTTGCATTCATCCCATTCACCAGTGCTACAAGGGATGCAAAAGCAAGCAAGTTTCTGCGTCCATATTTCAAATAGCGGGTTGTTTGAGCTTTGAACTGAATGAAATCCGTGTTCCTTGTACTATGTTGTAACTATAGGAATGGGATTGATGTATGTCAACAACTTGCATAAAATTCATCGGTGCTTAACTCATGAAGAGGTTTAGGTTATGTTGAATGATTTCCATGGAGCGGTGTGTGGTGGTAATTTATCTAGGATTTCTACAGCTCAAAAAAATTTGAGAGCGAGATATTTTTTTTTGTCCATCTTTAAATATTGTGTTAATGTGGTCAAGCGATGCCACACTTTCCAAGTGCTTGCACAGAACATGCACTCACATCCTACCCCTTTGCATCCGATTATCACTGCAGGTCCCTTCACTAAGTGGGGGATCGATTTTATGGATTGCAACCCAATTTCAGATAGGGGGCACCATCAAATTATAGTGGTTGTTGAATATTTCATGAAATGGGAATATTCTATGCCCACTATTAAAGCCAATGGTAATACAACTACACATTTCGCATTCAATCAGATTATCACCCGGTTCGATATCCCAAAGGACCTTGTCACTGACCATGGTAGGAACTTTCAGAACAATATTATGGCTGAGTTGTCTTTAAATTTAGGGTATAAGAAAGAACATTCCTCTTCTTACTATCCTCAAGTGAATGGACAGGTTGAAGTAGTGAAAAATTCAGTTAAGTCCATTTTGCAATGTACCATTGCACAAAGCAAGACTAATTGGCATATCATGTTATATCCTTCTTTGTGGGTTTATCGAACCACGATAAATACTACAACCATTTTTTCTCCATATCAGCTTATGCATGGGGTGGAGTTGATCCTACTGGTTGAGTGCGAAATCCATTCTTTGAAGCTAGTCATGGAGCTTTTACCAGAGACTTATGCATTGGAATATCATCTGGTCCACTTGGAGAAACTTGATGAGTAGAGTGGAGACGCTTTAGTGGCTCTTGAAATTAATAAGCATCACGTTAAGGTCCAGTATGATAAGTATTTCTTTCTTAGAAGGTTTAGTGAAGGTTGTTGCACCTGGAAATTCTACATTTCCTTTCAACCTCCTAGAAATCCTGACCTGAGCCATCTTGGTCATATTTTTTCCAAATCTTGGAGGGCCGACATATTTCAGCCTTTCATACAGAGCATCGACAGTGCTTTTCACCGTAGAGTAAAGAGTGTCGATTCCCTCTTCCTTTGAAAAAACCCTAGGTCAACACAGTTGTCCTTTCTACCAGGAGCACGATGGTAAAAAAAAAGGAAAAAATATGGTTCTAGAATCTTCCATGTAGAAGCCTCCATGGAGTCAGTTCATACATGCTTGGGAGTGGTGGAATTCACTTCCCTAACCTATAGGGATCACATTCTATCCATTCCCCAAGTCAATATCATGGTTTTGGGGCCTATAAATGAAGACTTCATGATGTGAGTGGGAAGATGCCAAGAAAAGTACCCTTATGCTCTTAGTTTGAGGTTTGAATCAAAGGAAAAGTAGAGATGGCTTATGTTTGGGGAGATCTTCATAGCTATAGAGGATTGTAGATGTTCTTGTGGATATTGAAGCCATCGACATCAAGGCTTGGTTGTACTTCTATCTCTTTCATAATTAATACAAAGACATTCCCATTTCCTATATTTGATGTATTGATTTTAATTAGATATTATTAGACTCCTTGCTCATTGATATAAATAATCAATTTATCATGATGTTGTCATCTTGTTTGTTTGTCTTTTGATCTGTTTCACAGGTATTGAACCATTGCAAGGGGTTTTGGAGAAAATACAAAGAGATCTAAGGCTGAGGTATATTGTATTTCATATAATTTAATTTGATTATTTAAGGAAATGATATGTTTCTATTTCTTTTTGTTCTGTTCTTGTGACTTACAATGCAGAGGAACAAATAGTGTCCGCACAGAATGAGAATCCCTTATAACAAAGGTGACTTGGTTCTTTTGTGGGACCAAGCTAAGGAATCCTTGGGGGAAGGAAAGTTTAACCCTATGTGGCATGGTCCTTACGTGGTCAAGCGGGTATTAGAGAAAGGTGCGTATGAGTTAGTCGATTATGAAGGGAAAACTTTAGCGGAGCCTAGAAATGGGATCTATCTTAAAAAGTACCATGCATTATTCTTAGAAGATGATGATTTGTTGTATATTATTTTACATTTGCATATCTTAGTTTTGGTATTCTTATGGTGATTGAGTTCTTTTACTTGCTTCCATTTGTTGTGGAGGATGTCGACAGAGTCTTCGGTTTATATAGGATTTAGTGATGGTACTAGCCGCCACACTAAAAACAAAGCTTTTGTTGCTTGGGTGATTTATAATCCTATGGGTCAAGACTTTTCTTCAAGTGTCTACAACCTTCATCAAACAATATCGCCAAGAATAGTGTTGTGATTGAGTTATTGAGTGATGCCATTTCACATGGTATTCATTATCTTGAGGTACGTCTTGATTTGCAGTTAGTGGTCTCATAGCTAAATGGCTTCTATCATGTTAAGGATCCAACTTTGTTATGAAGTTTTTTGCATGTAAGGTTGCTAGAATGACTATTTGAGAACATAAAATACATTCATATTACAAGAAATTGTAATCAAGTTGTTGATTCATATGAAAATTATGTACTAGATTGGCATTTGTTTCACAAATGATAAAGCATTAACAAACACATTTACACATGTAAATAAAATAGTCGATAATCATAAGTACTTTTTATTAAAATATAAGTTCAAAATGTTGTGTCATAATACATAATGTCATATACAAAAATGGGGCTTTCGAGCCACCAAAATATAGTACACGGTCATACAACAACAAATATGACCCAACTGCTAAGTTTTGGGGGGAAGGGTATTCATATTGATAGCACACTATGGCTCTAGATATCTAGCGGAATAAGCACAGCCATGCACGTAGCACACCCACCACCTAGCGCTGCATGGCCTAGGGAAAGTACTCGACTTGCACCATGTGAACTCTATGTGTTAAGCGAAAAACGTTCGTGTGAATGCTTTGGAGTGTACGCTCTGCATCCAAACCCATGATCTCATCCTCTCTTCCCCTCCATCAATGATGAGGGAAACCATCTGGTCATTTAGGACCCACATCTGCATGTACATGACAAAGTATCACTATACGTCATCACACCAAAATCATGTCTTTTTATTTCATATATCAAAAAACACAAGAAATTTAATAATTCAAAAAACAAGTTTGAGTCGAGATCATTACCTATCTCTGCACTTGTAGAGCCTGGTGGAATGGGAATATCAGGGTGTCTACAGAAGCCTATCCCCTCAGAGGGGTAGTCATCTATGTTAATGATTTTCCTACACCACCAGAGAAAGAAGTCTCCTGGGTAGGGGTTGGCTACTTTCTCGCCTCCTAGTCTCTGCATGACATTTGCCTAGCACAGTTGAGTTGGATCTCGAGCACCATGAGGGAAAATATAAACTATTGGGATTAGCCTCGACACATGCTCAAACAAAAAAAGAACTCAATATGATTTTTAAGCAAAATTTCTTCACCCTTCCCATCTTGCAGTCTTTGAGCTGGTGCTTCATGTTGCTCAGTAGTGAGGTACTACAATTATTAATCAAAGGATTTATACACTCCATGGAATATAAAATCAAATGCCTATAATCCTGGTGGAAGGATGCCGACCTCACTATCCTGCCAAGTGCCAATAGTATGGCCTTTATCGCTAGGTTCTAGATCAATCCCGTTGGGATTTGGCTCCCAACCATTTCTATATCCGAGAGGAAATAAACATCCTCTATAGGGATACCGCCTCCTAACCCATGAGCTCATAGGTTCACCACTTCCCCTCTGTAGGAAAATCTTGTAATGAAATAGATATCCTTAACCTCAAGGATGAGGGGCATCCTGTCTAGATGGAATGCCTTTGAGTCAGGATCCCAATAGTTTAGTAGCACTTGGAGTAGCCTTGTTTTTTCCCTCAAGCTACCAAGGCACTAGAACTTATATAGACAACAAGCCCTAAAATCTTGTTGAGCCATTAAGTCAGCTTCCACGTCCCTATCAACGTATTCATGCTCACCTTCTCTCCACTTTAGGACCATCCTGCATAGGAATTTCCAAGTTTCTTTAGTTTTTGACCTTGAATTTGTTATTTGTAGCCTTATACATGACTATTTTCAAAACAACCACGTACATATGCAGGTATTTCGGTTTTTTCCACATGTTTTGAGTCTTATATGCAGAAAAACATTGTTTTTCTCTGTGGGATGAAACCACCTATTTTGGGATGGCCCAAAGTACAAAATTGACCACTAAAAATCAAAATAAAAGCATGAAAATGAAAGAGAGTGGCATGATGATCTACCTGAACCAAACAGTGTGTGATTCCGTCGACCGATGCTCCCGGTATTAGCTTCTCAAGTTTTTGGTCTAAAAGCACTATGTTGGGTAAATTTCCAAATGGTATGGAAAACAAGTTTTTTTAACTATTTTATAGAAAAATATTTGGAATTTTTACTCACTTTCCTATAGTTTGGGCCATTTTTTACTATTTTTGGACTATTTGGCCTAATTTTGTGTTGTAGGGGCCCTATTCGAACACGTTTTGACCGAGTGTTTTATCTGTTTGTGCTTATCACAGGTATAATGTCTGAACTAGAATATAGGTTAGGATTTCACATCCGCTTGCATTTTTCATGGCCTTTTGACTGTTTCATCTTAAACTTAGGTATGAACCCATTCCATAATTTCACAAAACCTTCATGCTGCTGTTAGAAGTGATATTGTACGAATGGTAGAGCCTTCCTATACATGGCTACCCTAGTTAAATCCTTTTTTTCATTTGGTTCCCATGCTAAGATTTATCCTTTAGGTTTGGGGAGTCCCTTTTTTGTCCCACCATGTCCTTGAGAAAGAGCTTCATGCTCTTCTTGAACTTTATGATGACTTTTCCCAAGGGAATCCATTGTATATATCATGTTGTAATTGCATTTCATGAGTTTTGATTTCCTTATTAAGCTTTATGTTGGCTCCCTACTTCAGAGTTATAAGCCATGTATCTTGAGCTTGTCTCATGTTTAGCCAAGCATATCTTTTTACATATCCTTTGCAACTTGATCACCCCTTTACCGGGAGAAGACCTTCCCCCGAGTGTCATTATCCTACACATGTTTCCTTGAATTAATTATAGGTATGTTCAACTATTGGGAACTAGTTCGCTTGCCCCTGACACTCATCTCTTCCTATATATGTACTATAAAGCACTTTTATCCTTTTTCAAGCTTTTCAAAATACTTGAAAAAGTCCAAAAAAATAAAAATAAAAACATAAAAAGCTAGACAGGAAATGATATTATCTTTGGCAGCAGTCGAGTCGTGTCACCTTCAAACATCACACTACATATCACATCCATTGGTTGGGTTGTTAGCTTGAACTTAGGATCTGTACTTGTTACTCTAATTTTATGTCCACCGAATGGTTATGGTTCGAGTCCCCATGGAGCCTCTGTCTATCAGGATGTGTGCATAAAGACAAATATTTTTGGCATTTTCCTCATATGAGTCTGAATACCTTGTCTCTTGGACTTCCATATTCCTTGATAACGATCAGACTCAATCCTCCATTACCTATTTGGAGTGTTATATATTGACCCTCTTGGATACATTGAAGGGGGAGAAACTGAAGAGTAAGGAAATATAGTCCATTGTTTCCTAATTTTTCTTATACTTGAATCTACATCCCTTTGTCCCTTCAGAGCACATAGTGTTTTTCCCAAGATTTCCTTTTCTTTGTGAGATTGCTACTGAGAAATGGAGGATTGATGTGGTGGAGGCCCATGTGGAGGAATTGGTTTCTCCGGTCCGTAGAAGTGCCGACAGAGTTTTCCACTATTGTGTCTCTTTTTTATTAATAGAAATATCTTATCATGTCCAATACATGTGCATTTTAAATATGAATATTGAATCCATGGATCTATTTAATTTCTTATACATGATTGATTATATATGCTAGAGTAGGTCTAACACACCATATATATATCATGCTTGCTTTGTTTACTGTTGTTGAGAGTGAATTTGGAATACAAGTGTGATTGGAAAATCTTAATGGTGATCTACTTCAACCGTCCGAATTAAGGTATGATTCTATATCATTTAGTGTTATATAATTTTATTGCTCTTGCATATTGGAAATGATTGATTCTTGGTTTTGTACTGTCTGTTATGGTACTCCCAAGCCATAGGAAGTTTCTCTCGATAACAGTTTTATTAATAAGAGGCTGACTTACCTTTGTATGTCAAGCGGTGGAGTGGCAGGGTTTTATCCCTTGAGGGACTACTCGGAAAGGTAAGGATTCCTATTGCTAAGGGGTTTATTTAGTTCATCATGAACTAATCCAAGCTCCTATTTTTCTTTTTCAGGTTAATTCGTCAGTGAACTATGTCCTACGATTGTAATGACACAACATCCTATATCTTCAGCAAATTATATTTACACACTATTCTTCTGCATAACTATGTGAAAAGAGGACTAAATTCCTAGGCCTAAACTATACCTAAGTCCTGTGGTAATAATGTTTATGGTAGTTATATTTATGCATGTTTATAAACTTCCTTGCATAAACTATATTCTAAGGTTTGAAACCTTAGATGCATTGTAATATAAGATTGGAACTATATGGTATAATGGGTTTATGTTTATGGCCTAAGAATATTCCATCAAACATTTGGGATAGCATGAAGTTGGAGGGCTTAAGACTTATGCAATGGTGTGGGGTATGTAATGGTGCATATAACATGAAAAAAGGCTATAGCAATGTGGTTTTTGATTTATGTCGTAGTGGTGGAGAGGGTGGCGAATTTATTACATATTGGGAAGCATGGGAAGAATGGCACATGCACTGTGTAGGGTTTATATGTGATTTATTTGCTTGTTTTCATTATGGTGGAGGTTAGGGTGGTCTCATGCTCCTGGTGCAAGATGTGATTCTTAATAATATGCTGCCAGTAAGCTTCCATGCTCTTGGGCATGTATGCAATGGTGTTTGTCTGCACTTGTATTGTTTGTTTGGGTTTGTTTAGCTTCACAATGCATGATTCTAATATTTTTTTTGAGTATGTGTAGATGGGAAAGGCATGACACTCCACGTGGATTCAGGGAAGTTCCATAGGTCTGTTCCGCAACAAATCTCTGGGTAAGCCCTGAAATTGCCAATGGCCTTTACACTACTTTGTGTTTTAGCAGAGGATTCTAGCTTTGGGTGGGGAAATGCATTGGTTAGTTGTTTCATTGGTTGGAGTTTTGATAGTTTCTTGGAATTTAAGGATATGACTATGTAGTATTTCAATGGCTCTACCATATGTAATTTTTTTAGATAAAGGTTGAATGTAATATCTTGATGTGGCTCTGTGTATGGATTTATCATTTTGCAATGATGTGTAATGGGTTTTATTTAAGTTAAATGGAATCCCTTTTTGGGTAGCAATTATGTGTCTATTCTGATGATGTGTTTCTTTGTATTTACAGTTCCATTACTTGTAATAGCACCAACGATGATTCATAGTGTAAATTTTTCTTAAGGTAGTAGTGTGGTTAATAACATGGATGCATTTGTTTATTAGTAATGTCGCTAGGATTACCTTGCAGTCGTAAGCATGAATCTTAACTCAGCTCTTGGCATCGATACATAGCCCGAGTTGAATTATAAGAATGTATTTATATTTTTAGATTGTGACCATTCATTTGATGTAAAGAGCATAGCTCTGTATCGTGTTTGTTTATATAGTTGGTTATATTTAAATTCATTTTCGTGCATAGTGAGAGGAAAAACCCTTAACGTTTAATTTGTAGTGCATGGTGTTATATGTTAAATCCTATAGGATTTGTTTGTGGGATGGCAGAAAAATAGATGGAGTTGTGGTTTGTTAATTTTTGTTTGGGCGTTTCACATGATTCGATCCTAGATAAAATTGATTTGTAAGGGGGGAGGTGTAAAGACATACCTCCTTGTTTGATAATATGAGTTTATGATTTAGTTGAAGGGATTCCATTTAGTGCGATGCATAGGGAATAACTCGGTATTTATTTGTAAATGTTTAATTTGATTCGTTTTAAGGGTTTGATTTGTATGTAGAAGTAAATAAATACAACCAATACTTCACGGGATCCGATGGCTAGGATGGTTTAAATCTTTGATGTATAAATTATGAAATGAATATATAAATGTCCAGAGCCAATCTTGGACAACATTCGATGGCTAACCTAGGTTAACGATACTTAGAAATGTTATAATGTTTCCATAGTATGGTTTGTATTGTTTATTTAATGTGTTTGTTGGTATAATTGCTTATGTTTATAAATAATTTAGAAGATGGAAATAAAAGCTTTTTTTCTAGCAATATGAAATTTCCCAATATTCTTGAATTAGTTTGATGTTAAGTGATTTGATCTCATATTTTTTATTTCTTTAAATGTAGTTATTAGTTGTTTTTAAATGTTTTGGACAAGGTTTAACTTGATAAGTTCATCGATTGGATCTCTGGGCTATATATTTATAATTTATAAATGGTTTATTTAAATGTTTTGATGCATAGCTTTTAAAAATGATTTAGTTTTAAATTACTATTAGGTTTTACTTTACCTATATTTATGAAATCTATGGTTTAACCTTACATTAATATTTTAGCAGGATCTAGTAGCTAGTTATTTTAATAACTAGGTTTTAAATCTAGGATATACTTGTTTGAAAATTTAAATCATTATAGAACTTGTTTAAATAAATTCTAAGAAAATTTAAACTATAAATTCCTATATAGAAAATAATGGTTGAGTTTATGTTTAAACAAATAAATCCACCTGTAGTATAAACTTTATCCTTGGAGTTTATATAGAAATAGTTCAGACTAACTTTTTATAAACAAATGGAAAAATAGATGAAGCATGCATTTAATGTGCAGATTTCCAATCCATATTATAAACCCTACTTAGTAAAATCTGTAAGAACTTAGATAAGGTAAAAACCTCATACGTGCAATTTGTAGTTTATTAATGGCTAGAAACCTGCACACTTAAACAGGAGGATTTAATAAGAACTTTAGACAATTCTGACCTTAGATATGTCATCCCGATAACTTGGGAACTACCACATTCCACCCAACCATGACTTAGAACCATTCTTGGTTTCAATCTAGATCGCCCCGAGCTCTGGTTCCAACATGCAAGTAGTCTAGAGCTCTTAAAGGTAAGGCTTCACCTATCTAGAATATCAGGTTTTGTACTAGATTGATTTGCTTTTGGAAATGCTTTCCAAAATTATTAGGAGAATAATGATAAGGTAGAATAGAATGGGATCCCCAATACTTTATTTGGCTTGGGTCTTTATAGACAATTTTTAGGAAAAAGGGTGGTTAAATTTCAGTTAGACCAAGAATCATTTATTTTTTTAAAATAATTTTTTACTTGATTTATGTGAAATTAATCTTTATTTAACTTCATCCTAGGAATTCTTTGACTAGTTCCTATTTTGACTCTCTAGGTATTAAATATTTATTTAATCATTTTAGTAAATAATAATACAGAGGTTCTTTACTTATTATTTATAGTTACTATTATTTATTTCTAATTAATACATACGCTTACTCTTTTATTCATAACATATATAAACTATATATATACATATATCATTGTTAACATTTAATTTACGTATCATATATCATGATCCCACTCACATGGTAGTTTCATTAGCTTATAAGCATTTCTTTTATTAATTTTTTCAGGTAAGGTTGGTTGACTAAGTTAGGAAGCTCTAAACCTCTTTGCATGTTGGATTACCTCGTATATCATGGTAGTTCTTCAGTACTTGATGAGAAGTTGAAATTCAAAGTTTCATTTAATCAACTTAAAACTAACTAAGATGAGGTCTGTGTTTATTAGAGGTGTTTTCACTCAACACAATTAATTTTTTAGTAACTCATTAGAGGAAATTTCAAAATGGGCCTCCTAAGGAAAATTAATAAAATAATAGTTAAAATAATAAAATAATATTTATTAATTTTGAAGGAAGAGTAGGAAAATGCTATTTTTTGTTTGTATTTTCGAAATATCTCCCTGTGTTTTTACTCAAATTTCGATCGAGAGAGCTCGTTGGATGTGGAATTAAATCACCATCATGTTTTTTTAGTTATTTCTTGTTTTTAGGGTAGCCGGGTAAATAAAAAGTATGTCAAGTGGGTACTTGTTTGATGCGGAATTTAATTCCACATACAACGACCTCTCTTGATCGAAATTTGAGTAAAAACACATGGAGATATGTCGAAAATACGAACAAAAAAAGTAGTTTCTTTTATGATACCTATCCCCAAATGTATATTAAAAAATTGTTTAAGACCTATATAGTATTTAAAATTTAAATAAATTTTATTGGCTAACACATGATGCCATGGAATTTTAGTTAGGGTTGAAAGGACCATTTTGAGTTGAAATTTCCTCTAATGCCTAGTGTTATTCAGAGCCCACACTTAACTCTAAAGACTAGTATTTACACTTAGCGGAATTCCAGAGCCTCTCCCTCAACACTAATGCTAAGATGTAATTGTATAATATACCTAGGGATACAATGAAAAAGGATCTGATGTTCTAGATCTTATGCTCAACATCAATTTGAATTTCTTCAGGGTTATGCCCAACACTTCCAATTCTTATATTTAATTTTCTTGAGAGCTTATAGTCAACAAAAACATTTCATAACAGTTGCCAGCAACAAAGAAATTTGCGTCGAAGTTTACATTAGCTAACATTATTGCCTTGTACAGCTCACGGCGTTTCTGAAGCTCGCGTCTAGGTTTTGCTGAGGGCTTCGGCCTCCTGCCGCCCCTCCAGCACTCTCACGACCTCCAGTCCACCCTCGCGGCACGTCTCAGCGTTGCCTCTGCAATGGCGGCCTCCAAATCGCCCTCCAGTTTGCCATTCGCCTCCAGATCGCCTTCCAGATCGCCCTTGCGGCCTCCAGCTCGCCCTCCGATTGTTGTTACAGCCGCCATGAACTCCGTGGTTGTCCCGATCAGCGCCGGCCCTCCTCCTTCAGATCCGGTTTTCTCTCTTGGCAACTCTCAGGCCTCTCAACGAAGGGTCTGCCCTTCTTTCAAAGAAGTGGCCTCTAGTCGGGGGGAGTCCTCTGTTTTGCCCGCTGCCATTCCGGAAGCTCCAGCGATATCCATCCAGATGCCGGATGAAGCCCTGGAGTTTGCTTCTGAGTTAAGCAAGACTTCTTTGGTTTGCAGATTCAATGGCTTTTGGCCTAGCCTGGCAGATCTCCGATCCTGGATCTCTTCTGCTTGGTCTCCTCTTGTTGAAGGTGAGATTGTTGCTTGCCCTTGTGCCAAGGGTTTCTTCGTGGCTATTTTTGATTCCAATGCTGATAGATTCAAGGTTTCTAGCTCCGGGCCGTGGTTCTGGGGCAGAGCAGGGCTGTCCATGAAGCCATGGACCCCTGACTTTGACCCATCCACGGCCTCCATCTCCACCGCTCCGGTCTGGGTGAGACTCCCTTCTCTTCCCCTGCATTTCTGGGAGGGAAAATCTCTTGCGTCTATTGGAAACGGTCTCGGGAAATTTCTTTGCAATTGTCCAGATGAGAGTATAGACCGAACCACGTTTGCAAGGATCTGTGTAGAAATGGACTTCAAAAATGGATTCCCAGCAGAAATCAATCTCCTCGGCAAGGGCTACTCTTGGACCCATAAGATCGATTACGAGAATCTCTGCTTCAGATGCAGGGTCTGCTTTGAAACAGGGCATATAGCCCGTAACTGCGAGAAATCATCAGGAAAAAGAAGATTGCCCCGAAGCCAAAGGCCCACTTGGTGGAAAGAAGCACCTCCGGAGAAGCAAGTTGAAGGGAAGACCCCGGCACCAGAAGAGGAAGCCGATTCCGCCCCCAAAGAACTTGCTCAGAGAACAGACCCAGTAGAAATACCTCTGCCCTCGTCGCCAAAGCCAACCCAGGGAGTCTCAAACTGGGCTGATATTGCCGATGCTGAAGAAACACAAGGTCAGACGGGAAACCACGAGCAAGGCCAAAGCAGCGAATGGCAGACCGTATCAAAAAAAAAAAAAAAACCCATCCAACATCGGACAGATATAATGACACGAAGCCGATCTGGCTCGGCATATTTGTAGCTTAATATCTATGTATCAAGCTTTCGGTAGCTAAATACCGGCACTAATATAATCTACCCCTATGCTTCTGTCAAAAAAAACAAAAACATTTCATAACTCATGTGCTCCAGATATCGTGCTCAACAAAAAAATCTAACCGCTCATGTTCGCTAGAGCTCGTGCTCAACACAACCATCAAAACACTCAAGTGCTCCAGATCTTGCACTCAACAAAAACATCAAGTCACTCATGTGCTCCAGAGCTTGCGCTCAACACAAAATTTCATCAATCATGTTCCTCAGGGTCCATGCCTAACACGTACAATCGTATACATGCTAAATAAAACATATGCATTGGCATACACCCAATATATCTAACAAATCATCATACTCATGTGCAATGGTATCTTATTCCCAATATAAAAAATATAAACATCAAAGTATCATCATATGCAATGGGACTTATGCCCATTAGTGTTAGGTCAAAATTTGGGATATTAAAACTTAGTATGTATGTTGAGTTACATGACTTCAAGTGTTGGTTGTAGATGCTGTGAAAGGCATTGGATAACTCTCGAAAGAAACTATAGATTAAATCAGTTGTATATGTGCATACTTTTCTGTTAACTTCTTTTATTATATAAAGTATATCTAACTTGTTGTTTGATCCACTTAGGAGACTCATGTGTCATCTATGCTGGCTGTGCCGAGGAGATAAAGTACAAAGTATAGTACCTTGTTACATATGGACCAGAATTAAAAAAAAGCATTAATGTGTAAATCATTATCTCATTCCAAATATAGTCTTGCGAGTAATGTAACGGTTTCAACTTATTATAATTTTATTATGTAAATCAACATTAAAGTAATTCTATTTGGTAGATTCTTAATTATAAAAGTATGGTTATGTTTAAGTGAACAATGATTCTAAATTTATTGGTTGTGATTAAGATGAAATTTGTTTATACTTCCCAACTGGAGAATCTATTGAGGTAATTGGGGTATGTTACACCAAATATTTTTAATGTTATCGTTTCCATGCCAAGACTAGCACACCAAATATTTTTAATGGTATCATTAACAAGACAACTGTAATGTAGCAAGTTGACAAGTGCAACACATTAAAAAAAAATATTCTATATACCTATCCATCCATAGTCATGTCAAAGGATGTTCATTTTATTTACCTAGCCATCCAACTCTTTTTAATGTTATCATCACCAAACCATACAATGTAATTGTAGTGTTACTCATTACAGAATTAGAAATCATATGTGTGTTTTGTCAATACATACCACGTATACATTTTTTAAGTGCATCTCACATATGAATTTTCCTCACCACAAGATTTTTTTGGGCGGGCTCACTAATTTGAATTTAAAATAAGCATGCATGTGTTTTGTAGCACTAGGATTGACCGTCCACATTTGCTCGTGTGTCATCCAAGTTCCTATGTGTCTGTTTCATATTTTTCTTTTGATAAACCAAGATTGTTCCATGGAATGTAGTAAAACATGGATAATTCAGCATTTCATCCATTTTCTTAGTATTCGTTTGTTTTAACACTAGTTACAATATGCTACACACAATAGTTTTTTATGAAAAAATAAGAGCCAAATACTTTTTTTTTTTGCAAATTCCAAATATGTAATTTAAAAAATAAATCATATTTTTTTTATTTTTCATGTGTGGAAATTGAACCCAAGTTATAGAACAATCATACTCACAAAATTGCTAATCAAACATGCAAAATTACCATCAAAGGAGACTGAAATCAGAGCATAACACTAATCTGTATTGAATAAGTGTACAATATCCAACCTTGTGAAGTCATAGGCTGGTGCAATATATAAGTACATGATAGATTTGAATGCATAAGGATTCCATTCGAAATAGTCAAAAAATAGGCTTACTAAATTTAGTCAAATCCCCCATAGGTGCATAAAGCAGTTTCCAAATCCACTTAGAGGCTCACGAATTGGAAAAGTTAAGTAGGAAAGCTAATAAGGGATGGAAAGAAAACTCATACATGTTTTTATTAGGATAAAAGGATGGAGGATGATGTGGGAAAAAAACAAGTCAATTATACCTAGTCTTGCTTTCCCAAGTGCTCCATGACTTAGTTTTAGCAAGTGTTGACTTCTATGACATGTAGAAGACAACTAGCATAGAGTGGAATATAGGAGACTAGGTAAATAAGACAAACATGAAATAATTAATGTCTAAGGTAGGTAACTATGGGTTGATTATTGTAACACAATTCCTTAAACTTGACTTTATGAGTAAATATTAGAAAATTATAGGTCCTAGAAACAGGGCTTAGTCACCCTTTACATACTGCATGTCCATTTAACCAAGGAAAGAGGCAAAAACCCAGTGGGAAAATCCTCCCTTAAACATGGATAGTAAAACAAAATTTGAAAATTTTGTCATCAATCATGCTTCACAGTATGATTAGAAATCCCCAATAGTGATTTGAGATTGTTGAATGTATTCTCACAAAAAACTTTGGTGAATATTTCTGCTACTTGTTCTGAAGATGCACAAAAGAGTAGGTGAATGGTGCCATCATGCACAAGTTGTCTGATGTAGTGCATATGGATCTCAATGTGTCTGGTTCTCTGTATCTGAAATGGATCATTGTAGATTCGAATGGTAATCTGAGTATCAAAATAGATAATAGTTGAAAAACATGATTCGAAGCCACACTCACCAAGTATTCCTTGCAACCATAAACATTGAGTTGTTGCATTTACAATTCCTCTGTACTTTGCTTCTATAGATGAGAGTGCTATGGCACTCTGCTTCTTTCTTAACCAATTGATTGGTCCTTCTGCAAGCATGAACATGTATCCTAATGTTGAATTTTGATCTGTACTGTCACCTGCCTAATCACTGTCAGTAAACCAAATCAAATCAAGATCAGATTTAGCTTTGTAGAAGATCCCATGAGTTCTTGTTCCTTGAACAAAGTTAAGGATCCTTTTGGCTTCTCTCCAATGGATCTCATGAGGCTGATCCATGTATCTTGAAGACACACTAACTACATAATATATATTAGGTCGAGTGTGTGTAAGGTAAAGCAAACACCCAATCAACTGCCTATACAGTGTATTATTTACCACAGGAGAAGAACCTTCTTCTTCAAGCTTAACTCCTGAAATGAAGGGAGTCTTGCTTGGATTGCAATATTTCATGTTGAACTTGTTCATAAAATCTAAGACATACTTGGACTGATGTACTTTGATTCCATGTTGTTATTGAGCAATTTCGAGACCCAGGAATTGGCTCAACAATCCCAAATCAGTCATAGAAAATGCATGGTTCATTTCATCCTTGAAGGAGGAAATCTCTTTCTTTGAACTTCCTGTAATTAGAAGGTCATCCACATACAAGACAATAATCATCAAAGAACCATGAATCATCTTCAAATAAACATTAGGATCAGACTTGCATTGAACAAAAATCAATGACTGCAGAAAGCCATCAATCTTGGCATACCAAGCCCTGGGGGCTTGCTTTAGCCCATACAATGATTTCTTTAACCTACACACAAAATATGGATTATAAAAAAACCATTGAGGTTGTTTCATGTAAATATCTTTATTGAGATATCCATTTAGGAAGGAACACTTCACATCCATGTGATGTACCTCCCACTGCTTCGAATCTGCAATGGCTAAAGCTAGCCTTATGGAGTCCATCTTTGCCACTGGTGCAAAGCTTTCATTGTATTCAATACCATGTACTTGTGAGTAGCCCTTTTCTACCAATATTTCCTTATATTTTAAAGGTGAACCATCAGCATAAAACTTAGTCTTGAAAACCCACTTACATTGAACTAGCTTCCTCCCTGGGGGTAGATCAACCAGTTCCCAAGTGTTTTTCTTCTGAATCTAGTTGGATTCTTCTTTCATGGTTGTTTTTCATCTTGGATTATGTGATACATCTTCATATGTATGTGGGTCTAATTCCACCATCAAATATCACTTCTTTGCAAACAAAGGGTCTTTCATACACAAGGCACTCTCAAACTAAGATCTAGTCCTCCTAGGGTCACTAGGATTTCCAGTTAGTTCCCCAGCTGCATGAATGGTATTTGCTACCGATTCTGGTCTTGTACGACTATCAGGATTTGCAATTAAATCATCATTATCAGACGTATTAGAATCAACAAACTCATTTTTCTCTCCACTTACATTCAATGGATCTGGTGGTGAAGAAGACTCTCCAACTTCAACTGCTACTAAATGCTCTTGTTGGAACTGAAAAATCCTTTCAATGAAGGATTTTTAGTGATAAAGTTGATAATATTGTACCCTTTTGAATATTTAGAATACCCATCAAATAGGTACTCTTGGATTTGGGGATGCAAATCCTTTCTCTTTTCAGTTGGAATTCTAGCCCAAGCCTTTGAGCCAAAAATCCTGAAATGGGTCACATTTGGCTTGTTCCCACTCCAAGCTTAGAAATGAGTCATACCATAAATTTGTTTATGAGGCACCCTATTCTAGATGTAGGATGCATAGTTTATATCCTCGGCCCAAAACTTTGGTGGCAAAGTCTTAGCCTCCATCATATAGGTTTCCATCTCCTTCAGTGACCTGTTCTTTCTCTCAACAACACCATTTTGTTGTGGTGTGTAAGGGATCGAATGCTACATCTGAATACCTGCATCTTTACAATACTTAATGAACTTAGACTTGACATACTCACCACCATTGTTAGATCTGAGGATCATGAGACTCCTCCTAGATTGGTTTTCAACCAAGGCCTTAAAGACTTTGAAGAGGTCAAAAACTTTAGACTTATGCTTTAGGAAGTAAACCCAACAATACCTAGAAAATTCATCTATGAAGTTCACTGCATATTTGTCTTGACTCATGGACATATGAGGAAATGGACCAGCAACGTCACTGTGGATCAACTCAAGAGGTGCAGAGGTTCTCTCATGACTAGCTCTCTCAAATTTGTACTCTAGGTGTTTTCCTAGGATATAACCTTGACAGACTCCCTTGGAAAACTTAATATTTGGTAACCCTATGACCATTTCTTTTTCACTCAAATTATAAAGCTACTTATAGTTAATATGGCCAAATATTGCTTGCCTCATTAGCATGAATCAGAATATCAGAGGGGTTTGAGTATGGTAGAAAATGGGAAAACATGTATACCTTCGAAGTGTGATCAAAAACACCTTTTGCTATGAATTAGCATTCAAAATCTTTGTGATTTCAACATCATCAGGGGAGAATATGACCTTCTTTGGAGACCCAGTGTGAGTAATCTGATACACTGACAAGAGATTAGAGGCAAGACCTGGAGCATACAACATGTTATTGAACTTACCATGGTCAAGATCAATCCTTCCTTTCCCCAAACTATCAGTGAGAGAGTCATCTCCCAAAACTATTGGTGGACCTTTCAACATGTCAAGAGAGGAGAATTCCTCCTTTGTCGAAACCATATGTCTAGAATCCCCATAGTATATGATGAAGCTAGGTGAGCTTGATGTGCCAACAACCAAGGCATGTACATTCTCTCTATCCTTTAAATTTGATCCTCCTTCCCTCTTCTTTGAGCAATTAGGAAGGGAGATGTTATTCTTCTCCAGGAGTTGGGTTAACATGTCAATTTTCTTCTTCATATAGGAGCTCTCATGATGATAGCCCTTACTGCAGTATGCGCACTTGCTCATTTCTCCTTTGTTCTTGTTCTTCTGGAAGTTCTTATTAGAGCCTTGGGGATCCTCTTGAGACTTGTTCTTTTATCTCTTTTGCTCAGGTCACTTCTTAGCTTTCTTATTTCCTTTTGAATCCACCCTTGAATCTCCAGCAACCAAATCTTGTTCTTTGGAAGGTTTGATGGTGCTCATCATCACCAATTTATCTTATTCCTGTGTGAGGGATTCCATGAACTCTATAAGATTAGGCATCTTCCAGGCTCGAGCTATCAACCTGGTGGCATGGAAGGTCAAAAAAAACACTCAATAGTCAGAGCCAAGCTTCGAGAGTATGGTCAAAACTAGTTGATCTTCCTTCTTTTCAATTCCACACTATTTTAGCTCCAAAACAAGGGCTTTAAACTTGGTAAAGTAGAGTTGCAAGGATTTGAAGTTGCTGGGACTCAAAGAGATCAATTCATTCTTGATTTGATGTCCTATAATCTCATCTATCTTACCAAAAATCTCTACAAGATTCTCCCACACTTCATTAGGTGATGTCAATCCATCAATATGGAAGAGGAGGTCTCTTTAAATGCTTAGACATAAAGGACCATAGGTCTCATCCCTCTTGTTGTGCCATTTTATTTTATCTGTAGCTACATTGGGCTCTGCCTCAGTTGCCATAGTCACCCTGTAGAGACCTTTCACTCTCAACAATATCTCCATCTCAGCTTTCCATTCAAATAGATTAAATGGAGTCAAGATGATCTTTTGAGATTGGTCCATAGCTCATAAACTATGCCATTCAGTCAGCAAAATATGCTCCCAATCAAGATGTAGAACCTGCAATAGAAATATGGAAGGAGAGAAATCGATATACAAAGGCTATGATACCATGTGAAAATTGAACCCAAGTGATAGAACAATTACACTCACAAAATTGCTAATCAAACATGCAAAATTACCATCAAAAAAGAATGAAATTGGAGCATAACACTAATATGTATTGAATAAGTGTATAATAGCCAACCTTGTGAAGTCATAGGCTACTGCAATATATAATTACATGATATATTTGAATGCATAAGGATGTCATTCGAAATAGTCAAAAAGCAGACTTACTAAATCTAGTCAAATCCCCCATAGGTGCATAAAGTAGTTTCCAAATCCACTTAGAGGCTCACAAATTGGAAAAGTCAACTAGGAAAGCTAATAAGGGATGGAAATACAACTCATACATGCTTTTATTAGGAGAAAAGGATGGAGGACGATGTGGGAAAAAAACAAGTCAACTACACCTAGTCTTGCTTTTCCTTTTGCCTTAATTCTCAATAAAACGGGCAGCTTTGCATAAAAAGCAGATATGCGCTTTGGAGGATCTAAAATAAAGTAGACATAATAAATATGGTTTCCAGGAGGTTTTCCAAGTGCTCCATGACTCTGTTTTAACAAGTGTTGACTTCTACGACATGTAGAAGACAACTAGCATAGAGTGGAATATATGAGACTAGGTAAATAAAACAAAAATGAATTAATTAATGTCTAAGGTAGGTAACTATGGGATGATTATTCTAACATCGTGTTTTATGACTCCTTCACTAAAAAAATGCATCGTTAGTGTTTTTTCTATATATATTTATTTTCTCAAACATTTAAAGAAAAAGTATGCTGCACTACTAGACACTAACATATACATTCTATAAGAATATCATTTAAATGTGTCGAACTAGTACTAGTTGGTCTCAATATGTCCACTAGCTTTCATAGGTTGAATCCTTCATTTACGAACTCAAACGATGCACCCATAAAAACATATACCTTATAATTTCTTGGAAAAAATGCTTGTTAGAAAATATCAAACTTTTAATAATTATGAGACACAATCGAGATGTTATTAAAAACAAATTTAATATGTACATTATTCTATTTATAGCTATAGGATTTTGGTAAAATATATTTTTATTGATGGAAGTGATGAATGCCCCTCCGCTATGGCTGAGGAAAACCTTCATGCAAAACCCCAAGTCCCTTTGTCTAAAAAATAATTTTTTTCATAAGAAAACCTCAAACACTTTAAATAACTTTACCTTGTAGTGCTGTTGATATATTTAGGTTTAAGATGTATCTATGCTGATCTAAATGACTTTACTTTGTAATATAGTTTATAGATCTAGATTTAAGATGGATCTATGTTGATTTATTATAGAAAGAACATTCCTCCTTTAATTTTTTGAAATATTTATTAATTTATAAAATTTAACCAAAATAATATGTAGGTGAGTGAATGAAATTGATAACTTATAATATTATCACATATTTTATTATTCCAATAGGGTGTTTTAAGGTGTTTTCATAAAATATGAACAAAATGGATTAATGATACCTTAATGTCACTCACACCTAATTGAACTCAGTATATTTTATATTTTTATAGTCACCTTGGAAGTACTCCTAAACAAGTTTGAAGTCTAATGATAACCTTTTAGAGTACATTCATGGTACCTTCCATTAATGGAAGTGTATATGTAAAATATTATCATGACGACACATTTTACATTAAATTATAATTATTATATTATATATTACTTAAATCTATATATAAATACAAATATAAAATAATTAAAAATAATTTTTAATTAATAATATATAATTTATAATGAAAAAAATCTTATTAAATTTAATATATATATATTATTATCTTTCTTTTAATTTAATTCAAAAATTAAATATAAATATTTAAAAATAATATTGAAATCAAAGGGAGATATACATTGATGACTAACATGCATGTAAAACTCTCTTAATCTCATCTCTGGAGGACCCTAATGGTGTATTAATTATTTCTTTGTCAATAGGATTTCACATCAAGATAGATCCATTTTAAATCTGTATTTATCAAGCATTTACAAAAACCCAAATGAATCCAATTTTTTTAAGTGTAATTTTTTTTATTAATTTTCTTTAGAGTTCCAAAAAAAATTACATCTAATAAATAATCATGACCATTAAATTAACATAATATAATATATATATGTAATTTTCATTAAAATAGAAGTACATTTTCTTAAGCTTAGAAGGTTCTTTTTTCTTTAATATAAAATTTTTATTTTTATTAAAAGATGTTAAACATAAATTTATTAATACTTGATTGGAAGACATCTGGCTACTCCCAATCCAATTAATTATTTGTAAGACATGTGGCTACTCTCCTTATGGATGTATAGTTGTGCCATAATGAAAAAAAAACAAAAACAAATGGAAGGCAACGTAACGTTGGAGAAGATAACGCTAGTTTAAATAATGAAAATACGTATGACAGTACAACATTTTTTCCAATTTGGAAAACGAGTTTGCTACATTGGCGAAGGGGAACAACGTGCCAATCCTATGAAGTGTGACCTAACAGTTTTCTTTTATTCCCTCAAGTTTGTTGTAGTCTCTGTGAGGTACGATTTCAAACTACGATTAACCGATTTCCACTTACATTAGGTTCTGTTTTCATTGAAAAATTTCTCGATCTAAGCCGACTGGCCGATCCAGAAATTACAACAAGAAGGAATTCCAGATATAAGTTCCTATTCATCTCTAAGGGTGTGATTATAAATGGATGATTTCATGTCATCTCATATGTAAGAGCTTCCAAGTTTGAAAATGATATGTATTGGGGTGATTGCACCTTTGATAATAGTGATAGGGAGAACATGTGGTACAAAGTGGATGAGAGTGAAGTGGAATTAGTACCATTTTCTACTATTGTGAATGGAATGGAGAAGTGTATGCTTATTTATGAGATGGAGTAGTTGAGCACTGAAAAGAAAAAGGAGGAGCATCATAAGAGCACACTCAAGAAAAAAATAAGTAAAAAAAGAAGAAAAAGGAAAAGAACTTAAATAGGTGCACACACTGAAAAGAAGGAAATGTTGGTTGTTAATCTCACCTTATTTGTTTTATAAAATATATAATAAAACCATAAATAACATTTTATTACTCCATCATTTGTGTTGTATGGCTGACCTTTCTCCTAGGATGAGGTTTTCCAAAGTTAGTATTAAGAGGGTTTGTTAGGATTAATTAATCATCCCTTTCCACATAGTCTAATTAATCATTTTCCCTAGATTAGGAGGTCATCATCACTTCACTAGTGTATGGGGGACACAACAAGGAGACATCTACCACTTAGTGCACCTCGTTTCATGAGTTTGGGTTCTCCATGGACCAATCCTTATAATGTAGGAACCCTCTCTTAGTGCCACAAGTAGTCTCCTTGAGTTGACCTTAGTAGGTATTCAGTTATGTTTACTTATGCTATGATTATCATAAGTTAGTTCAGACTCAGTAGTTTTCATGATTTAGGGGAAGTGGGGCATTTTTTCTCACCTGCCCTCGTTAATTAATTGATTATGAATTGAATTAGTAATCCAGAGTTGCATTAGTGAGCTCTAGTGGTGATTTTTCCCACACTAATTTATCTCATGATTCAATTTGAGTTGGTGAATTTGAATCCTCCCAAAGGAATTCAAATTCTTCCTATTGTATGATGATTGTATTACAGAGACATCAATGATAATTAATGTAATGATATTCTCACTATTTTTTGCCTCATGTGTGTGAAATTTCTGCCATGAATCCATTGATCAGTTTACATTGAATTGTTAATTCTTTTGCAGCCTTCTTTACAATTTTTTTTCATTTAGGCCTAAAAATCCATGGTTCACCAAATTTAACAACACCCAAACTTGGAGTATTGTTTTAAATATTATATCACTTAGGCAATTAAAAAAATTATAAATTATTAAATTTATTTTCGAAAAAACGTGTTGCACTAGTACTGGTTTTTCTCACTATGTCCACTAGTTTTCATAGGTTGATTATATCATTTAGGAACTCAAAGGATGCACCCATAAAAACATATACCTTATAATTTCTAGGAAAAAATGCTTGTTAAAAAATATCAAACTTATAATACTTATGTGCATAATGAATAGATACATTTATATATTTGGAAACACAATCTGATTTCCTTGATTTCATCCTTTTTATTTAGAGAAATATTCATTCTGTATATATATCCAAATATCCATGTAAGTTGGAGGATTCCTGTTTTTAAATTTTCAATTGCATCGAGACCCTTATTAGCTCACACACATGAGAGTGTCTTAAAATATTGTCTACATATAAGTAAAAAAAACTTATGTATTGTCTTTAAGAGTGTCTTAAATTAGTTTATTAAGATATTGTCAATACAGAAACAATATAGAATTAGTTAATTATAAACCATATTGACTCTATAAATTACCATATTGTCTCTCATGTTCAGTAAAACAAAAAAATGTATTGTGTCAAAAATTGTTTCACCAATATGATTTTTGTCTCTCTACAAACTATACAGAATGCAAAGATTTATAAAAGGGAATGGTAGGATTGAACAACTAACCTTTTACATTTTATAATGCAAATTATCTACCATTGGGTTAGCGCCCTGCAACATCATATACAAAACAAATATTTGTAGTGTTTAGAGCTCTTCTTAGGCAGTAAGCAAAATAAGCATGAAATAATATTTCGGCTATTCTTATTGACAAATGGTTATAATTTATTATAAATATTTATGCTTACTTTATTCACAATGCAGTGCACATGGATATCACTTTCTATCTGTTTTTTCCACAATGTATTTCTTACGAGGATTGTTTGCAATCCACATAACCACATGCATATACATTCCTTTTCCATTTTATACATTGAACTTGAAAGAACCATAGCATAGTGTAGTTAATCAAATGAAATTCAGTATGATGTCAATGTGTAAATTATCTATTAGAGAGTATAACCCTTTTTGCTCATAATGTT
>LPNX010672594.1:92464-124610 GCA_001517045.1 Pseudotsuga menziesii | reverse complement strand
ATATATATATATATATATATGATTTACTCAAAATATTAATAAAAGAAACATTTGGTCTCATGTGTGAGACTTAATAGACTTGTTATTCAAAATCACATCTAATATGCTCGCTATTATTTTTTATAGCTAATGGATTTTGGTAAAATATATTTTTATTGATGGAACATGTGAATGCCCCAACACTATGGTTGAGGAAAATCTTTATGCAAAACAAAAAATCCGTTTGTCTAAAAAATATTTTTTTTTCCATAAGAAAATCTCAAACCCTTTAAATAACTTTACCTTATACCAATTGATCAACCCAATAGTTGTCATGTTGTCGAACCTTAACAGGCTGAGCATTGACTTAGACAAGTCTAAACCTCAACACAACGTTCACAGGTGTTGCATCTCGACATGCAATGCCAACTTCAACCTATCGACAAGACTACGACATAATGTCTCTTTGTCCCAGTCATCTGCAATGGTTGAACTTTTGAACCGTTATAACTTCCTTGTAGCTGAAATTAAAGCACAGTCACCCAAGAGTCTAAACATTCTATATAAACATCCACGCTATTGTAAAATAGAGGTTAATCAATCGACCAATTAATCAAAAAGAGGGTATTGTGCATCATATAGTTGTATAGTAGATATTGGTTCGAATTATTGCATTGTGTCTGTGTGCATACTTCCTGTCCATGTAGTGTATTTCTTACTTTTCTTATTCTTTATATGCTTCTTCCATAATAGTAATTGTAATATCCTAAATTTCAACCTAACACTTATGGGCATAAGCCCCATTGTTTATGATGTTACTTTGATGTTTTATTTTATAGATTGGGTCTAATACCCTAGTGCGTAAGAACATGATGATTTGTTTGATATATTGGGCATAAGCCAATTTCATATGTTTTATATATATGATTTCATGTTTTGGGCATGGACCGTGAAGCACATAAATGATGAGATGTTTTTGTTGAGAGAGGATCTCTAGAGCACATGGGTATTTGATGTTTTTATGTTGAGGAAGAGGCTCTGGAGAAAATGCATATTTATATTTGTGTTGAGGGTGAATATATTGAACACATGAGTCATGAGACATTTATGTTCAACATGAAGCTCTGAAGCACATGAAAATATAAATTGGAAGTGTTGGGAATAAGCCCTGGAGCCTTCCAAGTTGATGTTGAGCCTAAGATCTAGAACACCAGATCCTTGGCCATTGTGTCCCTAGGTGTATCCTACAAGTACATCCTAGCATTAGTTTTGAGTGAAGAGATGTGGAATTGCACTAAGTTTGTAACTCCCTATTTTTTGTGTTGAGTATAGGCTCTCGATAAGTGCTAGGAGTTACTGAAAAGAATTAATTTGTCGAGTGAAAATGACTTGAATAAACATTGATCCCATCTGACTTATTTTTAAAGTGATTAAATGAAATTTCAAATTTATGTATCTCATCAAGTACTGAAGAAATACCATGTTATATGAGGGAATCCAACATGAAAGGAGTTTTAGAGTTTCCTAACCTAGTTGACCTAACCACTACCTGAAGGCATTATTAAAGAATGTGGCATATGTTTAGGGATCATGTTATATGATACCCAAGGACCAAGTGTTAACAAATGATATGTATGTATGTATGTATGTATGTATGTATAATTCATACAACACTCTTCTTAATGATCACATAGGTGTAGTAATGTAAGCTCTTACGAGCAGTCCATGTTATTCTATGAATAAAGGATTTTTTTCTCTGGAATAAAAAATTATATAATTTATACATGATATGTACAAAGAGTAAGCATAGTAATAATACTAATAGCTATAAGAGATAAATAAAGGCTCCATATATTATTATTATTACTAATGATAATTAAATATTAAAACACCTACAAGAGTCCAAATAGGGACTAGTCAAAAGTTCCTAAGTTAAATATTAAAAGTACCTAGATTAAATAAAAGAGTTAAATCAAGAAATTAAATGATTCTTGATTTAACTGCACCTTTGACTGAAAAGTTTGCCTATAAAATCCCAATCCAAAGAGAGACTTGGGGATCTTTTTGTTATTCCATAATCCTACTTAATTATCCTCAAGCGAGTTCTTACAGAACATTTTTCCTAAGAAGAAAAAGGAGAGTGGATTCAGCACCTTATATCCTAGATAAGGAAACCTTACCTTAGGAGCTCTAAGCCATTTGCATGTTGGAACCAGCTTGGGGGGATCCAGACTGAAACAAGGAGCGATTATGGGTCATGGTTGTGCAGAACATGGTAGTTCCCAAGTTATTCAGTTATCTAAACAGAGGTCAGATTTGTCTATGAATTTGTTAATCTTGGGTATTTGAGTGTGCAAGTTTTCAAGCATTGAAACAACTACTTCTTGCAGGTATGGGGTTCTTGATTTTTACCTTGTAAACTACACAAGTTTTACTATTTGGAGTATATTCAATTCTGAATGATTATTTAGTAACAGTCTACTATAAGCTAGGTTATGTTTTCTGTATTTCTACTTTCTTCAATTACAGGTTAAACTCATTAGTTATTAACAGATATATTTCTTTTATCAAAGGTTAGGTTATTTGTTTGTCTTCATTACAAGGCTATTCTAATATATTTTATGCTTGATGAAATAAGCACCATTAGTTCTATCTACAAGAGGTTTTTGTTTTCTACTTCATTTATGTAATGTATTTCATGTCTATTAATTAAGGTTTTTGTTTTCTAGTTCATTCTGTAATTTATTTCCTGTCTATAAATTCAAGTTTCAGAAACCTAGAACTAATTATAAACAAACCCTATATCTTATCTTTGCTGGAAGATTTCATATTTCCCACAGGCTTATATTAAATATAAATAAACCAAACTATTATCTATAGTATTAGCCTAATATTTATGTAGAAGTTTATAACATAAATCTAAATGGATAACACATAAAATGAAATATTAGAAAACACAACTATAAAGAAATCATTTCCTGTTTCATAAACAACAAACTTTGAATTCCAAGCTAAGATATCTAGACCTCTAAGGTTTGTATGCATGATTACCTCATATTACATAACCACATTATATACTTTATAACCTAACAAAAGATAAATTATCAAAATCATATCTCACAAGAGATTTCAACATAATAAATCAACCCTAACTTAATAAAAAACACATTAAAATATATCGCATAAATCAAGAGGTTACAGGATCGAATCTTGTTGGAATTCATGCCAAACCAAAACCCCACACACACCATTTACAACCAACGGAGCCCAAGATCATATCCTCCAAAGCTTGGGGCTTAACAACCCAAAATACATTAAAAACATGACCGACATCAAATATTGTAGGATTTGCTAGAATCATTTTCAAAGCTGTAACAATTTATAATTATTCCACACAGTCTATGCTATAACCTTCGAATACAAGAGGAGTTAACCACAGATAAAATCTGTTTCCCTGTCAATGTTTCCATACACTAACTACCAACAAAAAATAAACGCTCTAAATCATTTCAATATTTCTCCACACAGTAATAAAAACCCCATTTTATACGCTGTATTCATTTCATAGATCACGACCGAGATACAAATTGATAACCCATTAACATAAACCGTAAAACCCATTGTCTACACTAGAATAGCAATAACATCCATTTCACAAGGATAACCCACAATTCACGACTCTAAAAGAAAAATTAACTCTCTTAACTAACCAAAACAAGAATTTAATTACAGACATCAAATTTACACATATTCCAAACCTTGGCAAGAAATAATCATATCCATGATTTATACACAGCATCGAATGCCTATGATTAACCACTATAAATTATATATAAAAATTACACCGTCGCATTTCCAATCCAATGCACCATTGAAAGCAATGGTGCTGTCACCATTTTCAAAACCCAACATTATAAACAAATTGCATAGTCTATAATAATCACCATGATTACAATGTTAACTCTATCAACCCAATATCCATTTACAGAGCTGAGTAACAGTCTTGGCCGAAGGAACCAAACCCAACAAAAACCCCAAACTGTATATGCATCTCTAGATGTTTTACATTATTTACAAACATACCCGTGCCAAGTCGCAACCCTTAAACCAAACCATGTATTCATTCATCAAACAATGAGCTTAAATGTCTGTCAAAACACCCATACAAAAAGGAACAAGTTTAGGCTTTCTTATATAGGGCTTACCCTTGAAGGGTAATGCGTCAAAAACCTGGGAGACCCACGGCCCAAGTAGTGAAGGACCTGCTACCTGGAAACAGAAGACAACAAACTGTGAGAAGTATGCCAAACCTACAAACCGAAACTACAAGTAAACAAGTGCTACAAAACCAGAATGAAGGGCATACCTTCCACAATATAGATGCAAACTAGACCTAACGCCATGGTACATACCAGAGAGCCGAGTAGAGCTCACCTAATGAAATTCCAAATGACCCACTCTTCCATGATAGTCCAAGCTTAGGGGTTGAGACCCCCAACTCCTGAGGAGCATTTACACTGCCACACTATCCACCACTATGTCAATTTCTATCCCCAAGTCTATATTTCATAAACCCTAAAATCACGATTTGATATTGAAATTCCATGCACATTTTAAACCCCATCAATGGCATCATGGACTCAGGATAAATCCATGATTCATGGTGTAACAAACATAAAATAATAATTAAATAACTAATAATAAAAATAATTAACTATAATATTGAAAGGACATGACCCTTCAAGTCACAATTCCCAAGCCTTATTTAATAGGCGGGTCATCAACCATTGTAATCATCTTATCTATTATATTTTATCTATACAACCATTAATATACATTTTCCCTATGGCTTATCTGATATACCAGATATTTTGGTGATTATTGTGTGAGCAAAATAATTGTTCGCTTCATGTGGTATCAGAGCCTCATTGGCTAGATCCCGACCTTTGGCCAAATATGTTTGGCTTTTAGCCATCACCTAGGGTTTCCTTGAATTTTTGGTCCTTAGCCATCTACACCATGAAGAAAGAAGAAAAAGTACTTTATTAAAAAAAATAAAAAACAAAAAACAATTACTGCTCCAACCTCTACGCAGCTCCCCATCGTCCAACCACCTCCACGCCCCTGCACCTCCACGTCGGCCACCTTCTCCTCCATGCCATCCACCTCCCTTTTGCTTCCCTTTCCTACTTCTCCACATCCTCCCTCTCTGCCTTTCCTCATGTGCCCACTTTCGGTTCCTCCCCCCATCCTCGAGTCAGCTCCATGCCCCCGCTAGCTGCCTTCTCCACCTGTGTGCTCAAATCCTTCTCCACATTCCCTCCCAGCCTCACGTGGTTACTTGCTACTCCTTTCTCCTCCCCTCCCTCCATTCCCCTCCATCTTTCTTCCTCCCTTCCTCCCACGCGCCCTGCACACCCCCTCTATTTTCCTCGCGCTGCCCCTTCCTTCCTCCACCCCCGCCCTCCTGCTCCCATGTGTCCTGCTATGTCGCCCTCCTGCTCCAGTCCACCCTCCACGCGTTGTTCTCTCCTGCTCCACCAACTGCGTGCCTCCACCGTCAACCTGCACAACCAACGTATATTATATAATATATATTATAATATATTACATTTATAATATATTATATTTATAATTATATTAAATAATAAAATAAAAAACATTATTATATAATAATTAATTATTATTAAAATATATATATATATATATATAATAGTTATTGTTTTATAATAATTATTTAAAAAAACGTTATTTAACCTAACAAATAAGATGAATCCCTTTATCATTGAAAAAGTCGAAGGCTATCTATCGCAGAAGAAATTAAAAGAAGACCATCTATCATCAAAGAAGTCAAGAACATGGAAGTTGGTCTGCAAGTACAAATAGAGAAATTAGAAGCCAAGCTAAAACGTTATCAGAGAGACAATGAAGAGTTATGGGACATAAATATGAAATTGGAAATGTTGATTAAATTACATAAGATGCAAAAAGAGCGCAAGGAACACAAAATTTCCGACCAGAACAATCATATAGAAAAATTGTCGGCCCAAATTAAAAAATTAAAAGACGAAAATGATTTCAATTAGAGACAAAAAAATCAAGATACAAAGAAAGAAATAATTGATTATAAAGAAGAAATAATACACTCGAACAAAATTATTAATGACAGAAATGAAGAACTGACTCACATATGAAAGAAGTTAGAAGATCAAGAATCAGTGGTCGACCAGTATTGACAATAGATAAAAGTTCTTCAACAACAAAAAAATGACTCTAAAAAAGAACACAAGATGGATATCGCAAAGAGTAATAAAACAATATCCAACAATTCTAAAGAAATTTTCAGATTAAGAAATCATAACAAAACACTGATTACAAAAATCAAAATATTTAAAAACAGTAGCAAGAGAGAACACTCCGGTGAAAACCTTGAAGGAAAAATACTGGAAAAGAAAAAACCAGTGTCTAAATAATCGTAATAAAAAACTACAGAATTGGATCAAGGAGTTAGAAATTGAAAAAAAATTGCAAGAGGAAAGAATAAACAATATTCCAAATCATGAACAATCTACTGGAGAACCAAGAGGCACAATCTAGGAAAGTGCATCCAAAAATCAAATCGAGGAAGTGAAGATAGTCCTCGCCGTAGTCCAAAAGAAAGAAGAACAAAAAACACCTACACCTTACAGACATCCTAATTATAATCGTCATTTTGACCAACAACACGGTCAAAATGAATATTCAGAAAATCCTTATGTGGACATGTAAAAATATCGACATACCAAGCAACAATTGAAATGAATTGTCCCACAAAAATATCTCAGAGCTTTGATAAAAATAGATCTGGGATGGACCACAACAGATACGATGTGACAATTCTCCTGGGAAGTCCGTAATTCATATCGGCTCATCTCCTCAAATGTCACAAATACAAAAGAGAAAGAATTCCGAGATGACAAATTAAAATAAATTAGACATTAATGTCCAATACATATTTGAGGACAGAGATTCCCTTCAAAGGGAAGGCAATGTAAAGATCATAAAATAATAATTAAATAACTAATAATAAACATAATTAACTATAATATTGAAAGGACATGACCCTTCAAGTAACAATTCTCAAGCCTTATTTAATAGGCGGGTCATCAACCATTGTAATCATCTTATCTATTATCTTTTATCTATACAACCATTAATATACATTTTCGCTATGACTTATCCGATATTCCAGATATTTTGGTGATTATTGTGTGAGTGAAATAAGTGTTCGCTTCACATGGCATATGCAATATTCCATAAATGGCTTCATACATACTTTAACATATGGTATACAAAATTCAAACTCTAAATACATGAAGGGTAAGCCTTGCACTTAGGTCTTTAAACCTTTTCACATAAAAACATTCGAAAAAACAATTTTATACTTAAAATATGAAGCATCTCCAAGTGATCCTCTAAGGGATAGAAGGCTCGCCACTCTTCCCCTTGAAAATACAAGTTAATTCATGATTTCCCATAAACCAGTAACCAACACTTATAATTGGTAAGTAAGCAATAAACTGTAGAAACATACACATAAATACATGATAAGAAGTAATCATTGAACAAGCATGCCATATAACTCAAATTCAAGTAACATAAAAAAAACATAGAATTACATTAATAACCACATCGGGGAACACATCTAGAAGAGGGTAAGAACAACTGCAAACTGGGTTTCAACCCACCAACATACAGAAAACAAAACAACAATTTTCCAGCCAACAAGAACTTCAGCAAAATAGGTACAAAGCCATATGTACTAGCTCCAAATGCTAACAATCCAGCAACAAATGGGGGACCCAATGTTGCCTCGTTGCAAATCAAATGATGGAAATACCAAGGGCCCCATTATGCCCAAGAATATAAGAAAAATACCAATGGATCCTTGTATAACTTACAAGAACCAACGATAGAGGACATAGATGGAACACCATGTATTTATGTAGCCTTGGATGGCCAACAGGTAGACCATCAGGATACCATGGTTGAGATAGAAGGTAAGATATTAAACACTTCTATTTCAATACTGATTGACCCTGGTGCTTGTTGGAGCTATGTATCACCTAAAATTGTTGATGTATGTAAACTAGAAAAAATTAAACATGATAAATATTAGCTGGTGCAATTAGCCACAGGTACGAAACGAAATTTTTTGAAATAGTTAAAAAATGTGAGGTAAACATGAATGGGTTTCCTACTAGATTAAACTTGAACATTCTACCCTTAGGATCGGACGATATAATTATCAACATGGACTGGTTGGAACAACACCATGTCATTATCGATTGCTTACACAAGTCAATCTTGTGTACGAATAGACAAGGGAATCAAGAAATGATTCAAGGCATACCTAAGAAAGCTTTTGTAAGGCATATATCCGCTTTACAAGCAGACTTTACACTTCCCGTAGACTTGAAGGATGTATTTCTTGAGGAAATACTAGGATTAAAACTGAAACAAGACTTAGATTTTTCCATAGAACTGACACAAGGATTAGTTTCGACTTCAAAATCCCCTTACCGCATGAGCGCACCAAAACTGATGGAAATCAAAATGCAGTTGCATGAGTTGATTGAGAAAGGATATATCCATCCAAGTGTGTCCCCTTGGGTAGCACCAACAATTTTCATAAAGAACAAGGATGGTATGATGCGGATGTGCATCGATTACCATTAGCTTAACAAAATGACTATTAAGAACTGATACCCACTCCCTAGGATCGATTACTTGTTCGATCAAGTGGGAGGAGCCATGATATTTTCAAATATCGACCTATGATTTGAGCACCATCAGGTATGGATTCGTGACAAGGATATTCATAAAACCTACTTTCATACAAGGTATTACCACTATGAGTTTGTAGTGATGCTATTCGGGTTGACCAATGCACCCGCAAACTTTATGTGTATGATGAACAATATTTAGTAAATACCTGGATAAATTTGTTTGGATTTTTATAGATGAAATCCTAGTTTACTCTAAGAGTAAACAGGAACCACAAGGAACACCTTCACATAGTGCTATCGGTGTTACAGGAACACCAACTCTATGCCAAGTTTAGTAAATGTGATTTTTACAAACCATAGATACAGTACTTGGGTCACATCATCTCCGAGAAGGGCATAGTTCTGGACCCATAAAATATTAAATCCATAGAAGATAGGCCTACCCCTTCTAGTGTCAGCGACATTAGATCCTTTTTGCGACTAGCCGGTTATTACCAGAAGTTCATTGAGAAATTATCAAGGATGGCTTATCCCATAACCCATTTACAAAACAAGGAAAACAATTTCTTATGGACGACCAAGTGTGAGGAAATTTTTCAAAAAATTAAACAACTTTTGATGACCAAACCGATACTACGAATTGCAGATCCGGATGCGGATTTCATTGTTTGCACAGATGCAAGCAAAGAAGAGCTCGGATGAGTCCTCTTGGAGAATGATTACATGATCTGTTATGGATCATGGAAGTTAAAATAACACGAGAAGAACTACCCCACACATGACCTTGAGTTAGTGACCATCATCCATGCCTTGAATATGTGGAGGCACTACCTCATGGGAAAGAAATTTCTTCTAAAAATAGACAATATGAGTCTAAAGTATGTATTTGAACAACTAGATGTGAATTCTAGGAAAGTGAGATGGTTGGATTTCCTTAGAGAATACTATTTCGAGCAAAAAAATATAAAGGGAAAAGAGAACACAATTGTGATTCTTTGAGCTGACGAGATCATATGACATATGATGTACATTTAAATAAAATAGATTTGTATTTACATGAGAGGATTAGAATGACCAACAGAGTTGACCCTTTCTATGTTGAAATAATCAAGAAGGTCCAAGAGGGCAAGTTGTTCAAGAAATAAAAAGAGTACGATGTAGACAACATAGGACTACTATGGTCCAAGGAGAGACTGTATGTTCCAGAAGGAGGGGACATTCGATCTAGCATCCTCACGGAATTTCATCAGACACCTTAATCAAGGAATCCAAGATATCTAAAGATGATATTCACAATTGAGAAACACTTTTTTCTGGCCCAAGTTAAAGCCCAACATAGCGTTGTTTATTGCAAAATGTCAAGAATTTCAGCTGGTCAAAGTTGAGCACTAGCATCCTTCGAGGTTGCTGCAGTCATTACCCATTCCATAATTGAAGTGGGAGGTCATTAGTATGGATTTTATCATGGGTTTACCTAATATTATGAAGCAAAATGACTCTATCTTTGTAGTAGTTGAAAAATTGTCAAAAGCAGCACACTTCATTCTAGTGAAGTCAACCTACAAGGCAGTACACATTGTCGATATCTTATTGAAGGAGATATTTAGATTGCATAAGATACCCAAGGCAATCATCTTAGATAGGGATACTAAGTTTAACGAGAACTTTTGGAGATCCTTTTTCTCCAGATTAGAGATACAGTTGAACTTTAGTACTGGTTACCATCCACAGACAAACTGGAAGAAAAAACAATTAAACCAGATTGTA
Source organism: Pseudotsuga menziesii (assembly GCA_001517045.1). Classification (NCBI taxonomy): domain Eukaryota; kingdom Viridiplantae; phylum Streptophyta; class Pinopsida; order Pinales; family Pinaceae; genus Pseudotsuga; species Pseudotsuga menziesii. The sequence goes on along the minus strand of LPNX010672594.1, from coordinate 114,096 downwards.
GAGGACATGCTTAGGATGTATGTCATAAACAACCCCACCAAGTGGGAAGATTACATGCATATTGCAGAGTTTGTATATAAAAATGGGTACCATACTTCCACCAATATGAGTCCCTTTGACGTACTCTATGGACAGAAGTGTAGAACACGAGTTACTTAGGATAGCCTAGTGGATCGGCTCATGTTAGGGCCTGAATTACTAAAAGAATTCGAACAATTGGTTACCAAGGACTAGTCGAACCTTAAAGAATCATAACAACTCCAAAAATACTACACAGATAAGAAAATAAAAGATAAATATTATCAAATAAGCGACCATGTTTACTTTAAATTAAAAGCAAAATGAAGCTCGTTGAGCTTGGGAAGGTGTGGTAAGTTACCACCTAGATTTTTTGGACCCTGTGAGATAGTGGCTAAGAGAGGGCTAGTGGCATATCAACTAGCTTTAGCTACAAACATAAGAGTTCATAATTTATTCCATGCATATTTATTAAAGAAATATGTTTCTGATAATAAACATGTGATTGATTGGTCTTTATTACAGGTGGAACCTGAAGGGAGGTTTTCCCCTAAACCCCTTCATATACTGGAAAAGAGAAAGGTGCAGCTCAGGAAGAGCACCATAGTCTAGTTGAAAGTGCAATGGAAGCACTTTGAGGCCAATGAGGCTACTTGGGAGAATGAAGCCACCATGAGAAAATATTACCCTGCCTTGTTTCATGATTTCATTTTGAGTCCCTAGAACACCAGGGATGTTGTTGTTCTAAGCAGGGAGGGATGTAATATCTTGAATTTTGACCTAACACTTATTGGCATAAGCCCCATTGAGTATTATGTTACTTTGATGCTTTATTTGATATATTGGGTCTAAGACCCCACTACTTATGAACATGATGATTTTTTTAATATATTGGGTGTAAGCCAATTTCATATGTTTTGTATATATGATTTCATGTGTTGGGCGTGGACCTTGAAGCACTTAATTGATGAGATGTTTCTGTTGAGAGAGGAGCTTTGGAGCACATGGGTATTTGATGTTTTTGTGTTGAGTGAGAGGCTCTGGAACACATGAGTATTTATAATTGTGTTGAGCATGAATCTCTAAAGAACATGAAAATATAAATTAGAAGTGTTGGGCATAAGACCTAGAGCCTTCCAAGTTGATGTTGAGCCTAATATCTTGAACATTGGATCCTTGTCCATTGTATCCATTTTTGTATCCTCCAAGTACATCCTAGCATTAGTGTTGAGTGAGGAGCTCTGGAATTGCACTAAGTTTGTAAGTCCTTGTTTTTAGCGTTCAGTATGGGCTCTAGATAAGCGTTAGGAGTTACTAAAAAATAGTTAATATGTCGAGTGAACACGACTCGAATAAAAGATTTATCTCATCTAACTTATTTTTAAAGTGATTAAATAAAATTTCTAATTTTTGTATCTCATCAAGTACTGAAGAACTATCATGTTATATGAGGGAATCCAACATCCAAGGAGGTTTAGATTTTCCTAACCTAGTTGACCTGACCCATACTTGAAGGAATTATTAAAGAAAGTGTCATATGTTTAGGGATCATGCTATATGTTACCTAAGGACCTAATGTTAACAAATAATATATATATATATATATATATATATAATTTATACATGATATGTATAAAGAGTAAGCATAGTAATAATACTAATAACTATAAGAAATAAAGAAAGGCTCCATATATTATTTTTATTACTAATGATAATTAACTATTAAAATACCTACAAGATTCCAAATAAGAACTAGTCAAAAGTTCCTAAGTTAAATATTAAAAGTACCTAAATTAAATAAAAAGGGTTAAATCAAGAAATCAAATGATTCTTTGTTTAACCGCCCCTTTGAGTGAAAATTATGCCTATAGAAACCCAACTCAAAGAGAGGCTTGGGTAACTTTTCATTATTCCATAATCCTACCTGATTATTCTCAAGAGAGTTCTTGGAGAACATTTTTGCTAAGAGGAAATAGGAGAATTGATTCAGAACCTAATATCCCAGATAGGGAAGCCTTAAATTAGGAACTCTAATCTACTTGCATGTTGGAACCAACTACGGGGGATTTGGATTGAAACTAGGAAGGGTTCTAGGTCATGGTTGGGTGGAACATGGTAGTTCCCAAGTTATTCGATTATCTAAATAGAGGTCAGATCTGTCTATGAATTTGTTAATGCTAAGTATTTGAGTGTGTAGGTTTTCAGGTATTGAAACAACTTCATCTTGCAGGTATGAGGTTCCTTGTTTTTCCCTTGTAAATTACACAAGTTCTATTATTTGGAGTAAATTTAATTTCGGATGATTATTTAGTAACGATCACCTATAAGCTAGGTTATATTTTCTTCATTTGTACTTTCTTCAAATGCAGTTTAAACTCATTAGTTATTGACAGATATATTTCTTTTATCAAAAGTTAGGTTATTTGTTTTTCTATTTTACCAGGCTATTCTAATATATTATATTCATGATGAAATAAGAACCATAAATGCTGTCTAGAGGAGGGTTTTGTTTTCTAGGTCATTCTGCAATTTATTTTTTGTCTATAAATTGAAGTTTCAAAAACCTAGAACTAATTATAAATAGAGCCTATATCTTATCTCTGCTGGAATATTTTATATTTCCAGCATGCTTATATTAAATATAAATAAATGAAACTATTATCTATAATATTAACCTAATCTCTATGCATAAGTTTATAACATAAATATAAATGGCTAACACTTAAAATGAAATATTACAAAACCGAACTCTAAGCAAATCATTTCTTTTTTGATAAACAACAAACTTCAAAATCCAAGCAAAGATATCAAGACCTCTAAGGTATGTAGGAACAAGTTCCTCATATTCCATAACCACATTATATAATTTATAACCTAACAGAAAGATACATTATCAAAATCGTATCTCACAATATATTTCAACATAATAAATCAACCGTAACTTAATTACAAAACACATTAACATATATCACATCAATCAAGAGGTTATAGGATCGAATCCTATTAGAATTCATGCCAAACAAAAAGCCCACACACAACATTTATAACCAACATAGCCCAGGATCCAATCCTGTGAAGATCACGGATTAAAAACCCAAAATACATTAAAAATGTGACCAGCATATAATCTTGTAGGATTCTCTAGCAACATTTTCAATGCTGTAACAATTTATAATTATTCCACACAGTCTACGCTATAAACTTCGAATATAAGAAGAGTTAACCACATATCAAAACCGTTTCCCTTTCAACATTTCCATACACTAACCACAAACAAAAAATACTTGTTGTAGATCATTTTAATATTTCTCCACACATTAATAAAAAACCCATTTTATACACTGTATTCATTTCATGGCTCACAACCAAGATACAAAGCAATAACCCATTAACATAAACCATAAAACCCACTTTCTATGTTAGAATAGCAATAATATCTATTTCGCAAGGATAATCCATAGTTCATGACTCTAAAAGCCAAATTAACTCTGTTAACTAACCAAAACAAAAATTTAATTACAGACATCAAATTTACACAAAGTCCAAACCTTTTGAAGCATGAATCGTATCCATGATTTATACACAGCAGAGAATTCCTACTATTAACCACTATAAATTATATATAAAAATTACACAGTCACATTTCCAAGCCAATGCACCAATGCAAGAAATGGTGTTGTCACCATTGTCAAAACCAAACATTATAAACAAAATGTAGAGTTTGTAATAATCATCACATTCATAATGTTAACACTATCAACCCAATATTCATTTACAGAGCCGCAGTCATAACAGTATTGGCCCAAGGCACCAAACCCAACAAAAACCCCAAAATGTATACGCATCTCTAGATGATTTACATTATTTACAAACATACCCATACCCAGTTGCAACCCTTGAACCAAAACATGTATTCATTCATCAAATGATGAGCTTAAATATCTCTCAAAACACCCATACATAGAGGAACATGTTTAGGCTTGTTTATATAGTGCTTACCTGTGAAGGGTAACGTGTCGGAAGCCTGGAATACCCACGACCCATGCAGTGAAGGCCTTGCTACCTGTTGATAGAGGAAAACAAAAGGTGAGAACTATTCTAAACCTCTGAACTGAAACAACAAGTAAACAAGTGCTATAAAACTAAATGAAGGACATACCTTCCACAATGTAGATGCAAACAAGACCTCACGCCATGGTACAGACTAGAGAGTCGAGCAGAGCTCACCTAATGAAATTCCAAATGACCCACTCTTCAACAATAGTTCAAGATTAGGGCTTGAGACCCTCAACCCCCGAGGAGCATTTGCTCTGCCACCCTGTCCACCACTTATGCCGATTTCTATCCCCAAGTCTATAGTTCATAAACCCCAAAATCACGATTTGATATTGGAATATCATGCACATTATAAACCCCATCAATGGCATCATGGACTTAGGATAAATCCATGACTCATGGCATATGCAATATTCCATGAATGTATTCATACATACTTTAACATATAGTATAAAAACTTCAAACTCTAAATACATGAAGTCTAAGCCTTGAACTTAGGTATTTAAACCTTTGCACATAAAAACATTCGAAAAACTATTTTATACTTAAAATGTGAAGCCTTAGAACCATAAGTAGTAATTATAGCTAGTTATATGTATGTCTAAAATAAACCCATCCTTACGTAAACGAGAACACTAACAGTCGTAATAAGTGATGCTAGGATAGGAATTTGGTCCTGTTGTCTTCAAAATAAATGAAGAAGTTCAACATAAATAGCATGTCTTTGTTTAAACTGTTATCGCATGTTTTGCGTCAGCTAGTGCACATGCAAAAAGAAGAGATGAATTAGTTCATTATGAACTAACTAAACCCTGTAACATCAAGTAAAACCAGTTACCTCTCCAAGTGATCCTATAAGGGATCTAAGTCCTGCCATTCCACCCCTTGACAGTACAATATATGTCAGGATTTCCCATAAACCAGTAACCAAAACCTATAATCAGTAAGAAATAAACTGTACACACATACACATAAATACATGATAAGAAGTAATCATTGAGCAAGTGTACCATCTAATAATATTCTAGTAACATAACAAGAACATAGAATTACATTAATAACAACATCGGGGAAAACATCTAGAAGAGGGTAAGAACAACTTATGACAATTTAGTTTAGTGAACAACATTCGACACATTCCGTATAAGTTAAGATAATGTACAGTTCAGATAGTAATTAACTAGCCTAGTAATTATTATTTTTTATTTTCAAATTTTTGGGACATTACAATAATAAATTCATTTAGTCGAACTATTTTCCCTGACGTGCATCTAGGCGTGAACTAGAATATTGGTATCAAATATTTGCAATTTTAGAGCTTAACTTCCATCGAAGTTACCCTACTTTTTCTTGTTCAAACACACTCGCAAACTTAGAAACACAAGCAACCAACTCCTTCAAATTCAAAGAAGATGGTCAAAGAAACAAATAATAGACATGAAACTAACGCAACAGAGAAAATGAGAGAAAATGTGCTAGCTCTCCAGTGAAATGAAATGTTTTTCTAGTTCAACGCTATTCTCATGTGATTATCTTTGAAATTCAAATAATATTCGACGACACATCACTCCGATAAAATCACCCCTTCAATTTGCAAATGAATCTAGACATACTAAATCTTGAAGGAAATATTGACACATAATTTGTCGACAATTGGGTACAACAAATAGAATCTTAGTACTTCGTGAATCAACTCTCTGAAGAAGAAAAGATTACCATTGCATCCTTAAAGATGTCAACCTCTGTACACTGCTGGTGGGAGAATATATCAACAAATATGGAATGAGAAGGAGACACCGTATATAGATCAGATAAATTTTCCACATATGTCTGGAAGGAGTTCCACCCACCCAAATACATTAAACATCAGTATAGGAACTGGAAGGAGCTAAGGAAATGGAAAGACTAGTCTTTGCAAACTTACACCAATGAGTTCTATCAACTCATAGATAGACTTGGTGTAATATCTTGAATGTTGACCTTGAATATATTGAGCATGAGCCCCACTACCTATGGTTTACTTTGATGATTATGTTTATGTCTATATATTGGGTGTATGCTGCATTACAAATGAGTTATGTGGATTAGATAGATAGATTGGACATGAGCCGATGCACATTTTTTATTGTCTTGTATATGATTCTATATTTTGGGAATAGGTCCTGATGGACAAGGACTATTTTCGTGGTATGATGTACTGGATTTATTATTATGTAATTAGGCCTTAAATATATACGAATATTATTATTGTGATGTATTGTGTAGAAGACTCAATGCATGATTGAGTTCTATAATGTGTTGTAACACCCCGGTTTTGACCCCATTTGCATTAAATGTATATGATGTAAATATTGTAACTAATCATGGTGTGGAGATAAATGAATAATCCACACCATTGATTTATCATTTAATGTTTCAGTGATTAAAATTGATGCCAGTGGTATTTCGTGCTAGTCGACACATTATAATTTTGGACATAATGCAAATATGCAATTTAATTAAAAACCCACAACCAGCTATGTCAATGCAAGAAATAATGAGATGGGGGCATGATTTCCTAAGGATATGCGGGGGGGATTTTTAACCTTGAGACATTGAGAAAAATCCATGTTTCAAAGGAAAATCCATCAAAACTGTCAACTACCCATTTCTTTTCTTTTTCCCCAATCATTTATTTCTGCTAGAATTTGGTTGAGGTCAGTTATTGCATGGGATGTTGGTTGTGGAGCCTGATCTTCCATATCTAGAGATATTATTCAGTCATGCTTGTACCCCAGATTTAATGTACACTGGTTCCCCCTGCTTTGGGGTTTGGGGGTTTACTATACACTCATTCCCCATGCTTTTGGATGAAAACAGTCCTTTCTTATTATGCCCAATCCATGAAATATGATATGATCTATGGCACTACATTATGTTGTCATATTGTTCTTGTTACCACAAGTCTTTTGAACATGATTGTTTTTCTTAAGCAAGTAAGAAGATTTAAATTTTGGATAGTGATCCATACTCGAATATAAATCTGATAAGGTAAATCATTTGTAGGTCTCTTGAATATAAATTGTTTAATTATGAATATATAACAACAGTTTGATCTGATATGAGGGTAGTATCGTTTGATTGTGAATATCATACGAGATTCTCAAGCAGGGAAAATTTCCTAACTGTAATAATGTAGTAGGTGGACTCTGTTGTTTCCCAAACACATCAATTTGTCGTTTCCTATTTTTGGGGATATTTTTGCTTTCATATTTATGGAAACTTGTAGCCCCCTTACATACAACTTAGGGTTTTATAAATTGTTTTCGCATTCACCTACTACGTAACGTTGTTGTGTGTGACTTATTTCCTATAGATTAACGGGATTAAATATGTTGAACTAAATGAGATTGTACATTTGCTAAATGAGCTTATAAAACAGGATGAACAAGAGTTGAAATGATAGAGGCATAAACAATCTAATCGAGAGTCAGCTAAACTAACTCAAAGGAGGAAACATGTATAGATGGATCTGGTAAATCTGACCCACCTTAACGGCATGAAACCAAACCCAACAAAATAACACTTATGTATTAAAGTATAAAAATACCTGCAGATTGGAGTTTGGACGTGACTACAAGAGCCGAAATTATAGATCCCGGAAACCTACAAAGAACCTTAGCAAGAGCCTTGGAACTCCATAATAAGATTTGAAACCCTATTCATCTTTGAAACTTGATTCTGTCAATATATAGGGACGAAATTGGTCCCATTCTACCCCGATGTCAGGATTTATAGACAAATTTCTATAAAAAAATATCCATAAGGAATGTAACAGGGAGTTCTCCCTTGTTATGTGCAAAATCACCAGCATTACGTCAGTGTGACAGAAAGGGAGAGTTCATGAAAAACTAAAACAATACAACAGATCAGTACCAAAAATAAAATATATATACGAGGGCTAAAGTAAAGAAAAATACAAATAAACAAATGTTATACGTTCTTTATGTAAAGTGGGCAACCGTGGTCGTCTTGGAAGTGGTCCACCTCTCCACAGGCTGGTTCTCCAAGTGGGTACAGAGAATTTCTCGACGTACTAAGTGGGAATGGTATGGGAATCGGATGGTGGAAAATTTGTGTGAATACTTGAGAGAAGAAGGTGTCCTAGTGTACTCACGATAATGGAAGAAAGGTAATTTGGGAGATCCCTTCACAATGTATTTTTAGAATGAATCTAGGTTTTTTTGACCCAATGTGGCTACCCATGTTATTTTCCTATGGTTCTCTCTCTTTTAGGGATTTTACATCATTTTTTAGGGTTTTGGAACCTTTTTTTAGGGTTTTTGACCCTTTTTTAGGGTTCTTGACCCCTTTTTGGAGAGAGTGAAGGTAAACCCTAGTAGATAATAATGTTTTAGACCATTTTATGTGGAACTACAATTTTCAAAGTCAAAAGTAAGGGAAATGTGGTAGGAATATGATGTATGTATGAGGTTTAGACCATGTCGAGCTAGGGGAACATTTTTTTTGTGAAATACTGAGGGAGGTAACTCAACTAGTGATATCGAGTGGATCCAAGGAACATGGAATCACAAAATACTCTGAACAAAGGAGACCCAATGGGGTAAAGCTGCCAAATTGTGATATATGGGGTGGATTCTAAAGACAACATTATGACACAATCTCATGGATTTTAGCGAGCCCGAGAAAGTAGATGCTCGATGGATTTTTCATATTTATAGAGTCTGGAAATAGGAAGAAGACTCCGATGTGGTCTATTTTTCATATCTAGTCTCCTCAGCTTGAAAAGGATAAAAGTGTACACGAGAGAGCTCTCCCAACCTCTGGGGAACGAATAATTCTACTGTTGATAGTCCAATAAGGTTGGAAAAGATTAAAACTATACTGATTGGATGGTCATTCAAATATTTTTACGAGGATGAATGAAACCAAGTTTTCTCAACAATATTCTTTGATGAAAAGGATGTAAAAGAGATTAAAGACAACCCACAATGATTTTTTTCGTAAACTATGGTCCCAATGTCCGATAGAGCATAAAAGGATGCAAAAGGAAACGTTCCTAGCATGAGTGTGCCAAGGTGGTCCTTTTTTTATGATATTCTATGTAGTCCAAAAAAAGGAGATAAATGAGGCTACCTCAACGCACTTTCAAATACTTTAACAAGCATGAAAAGAAGCAAGCATGCTCGACAATCTTTTCATTCTTTTAAGAGTGAGAAAAGAGCTTAACAGAAACTGTGTAATGCTAAATCAAGCAAGGGGGAACTGTTCGATATATGGAAAGAGGTTATGTTGTGAACAAGGATGATGGGAATAAATATAGAACACTAATGGGGCCCCCTTGTGGGATGATGGATGGGAGTAAAATATGACCAACTGTGAAGTATGGATGGAGTGGATGGCTCGTGAACATGCCAATACATACAAAGGGAGATTTGCATGATGGCACACAAATAGGGGTGGATTCCGAGAAAAGGCCTGGAAAATCATAGTGAGAGCATGAAACAAGGGTCTCATTAAAAGATAGAGGACGAAAAAACGAACCTACTGGTGCAAACGACGTCTGAAATAGACTCCGAATGACATTGTGGTGCACAAATGAAAAATAGACCCAATGGAGGATTATAAATAGGGGGGACCACATGACATGTGTCATTGTCACTGTTCAATGCTGAGTTGGAGTGGAGGACCCCAGAGCTCATTTGTTGATTTCTTTCATTGTGTCCGGTGGTTTTCAGATCCATGAATTTTAGGTAAGAGCTCTCGTCAAACTTGACTTTTTAATAGGTTTATTTTTTGTTTTTTCTCATCCCAGGGATTATGCCGATATGAAAGGGCTCGCAAGGTTGGGTCGCTCTTTTCGAGGGAAAATTCATGACCTAGGTCACTCATACCGATCTGACAGTGCAACATGGTCACACTTATCGGGGAGACAAGAGCAACCCAGGGCGCACCTTTTTAGAAGGTATAAGTGACCCCATCGTTCTTGTTCGAGGTTTTTGAGCGACTTGGGTCATGCAAAATAGCCGAACCAAGGCGAATCATCCCAGGCTAAGTTGTTGTGTATAACTGGACCTAACAAGGACTATGTGTATGTGTAGGATTCCATGGGTGGTATGGCAAGAGAGGGGTATTGGTACCTTCCGAGAGCAAGCATTAGGGGATGGGGTGGTGGTGGACACACTCACCTAGAGTGGGCTACCGATGTACTTCCAGGTTCCACTCATGCCTACCACGAGACTATTTCTAGAGACGTTGGTGAGCTTCTTGGACCCAGATGTGGAGTGTTTTATCATTCAGAGGGAGCGGATCAAGATCACTCTCCCCAATATTTATTTTCCGACTAGGCTCTCGATGCTAGTTGTGATCAACGTAAAATAAGCCGAGCCTCACACACGGGGTGTCACTGGATGACCTCTGCGAGAGGCACTGCTATGCCTTTGCTATGATGCACTCATCGTACATACTGGTGTGTGACATTGAGAGTCTTGTCACTTGGGTTGTGGCAGTGATGGTGCTACAGATATTTGGGTCATGGCACCTCACAAGATCTTAGGGGGTAGCTCCAGATTATGGAGTGTGTGTTGAGGGGCACCTACTATGGGTGGGCCCATATTATGTATATGAAAGAGGTTTCGCATTTGTTAAACCATGCTAGGACAGTGGGAGGGAAATTTTATTTCCCCTTGTTGTTTTTCTCATACCTTTTTGAGTGACTGCCGACCCTATGACTGCACTTAGCAGTGCAGGAGGGAGGGCCTCGCAATCCTCACATGAGGAGGTGGAACAAGATGATGATCAGGGATGGAGGCATCCTAATGGGTCGGTTATTTACTTGGGATATTTTTCCGTAGTGGAGGAAACTACTAGTTCTCATAGAAGACTACCTGTATGCACAGATGGACTATCGGGGAGATCTTAAGATGCCTCAACCTCAAGGATAGGCCTAGGGACCTGATGCTACAAATACATGATTTTTTATGTGGTTACATTCATATATAGTTTACTAGCTTAGTGGTAGCCAGTTTATGTGTATAAAAGATACTGATGACATACTATATGTATGTGAATACATTGGACCACACACTCTAGCAAGATATTAATGACGAAAGGGAAAGGTGGAGGGGTTAGATCCACCCGCTCATGGGCACGAGAGGCGACGGAGTATGTTGAAATAATTTTGTTGTGATATAGAGTGCTTATTATATGGGGTCACTAATGACAGCTGGTAGTACCTGGACGACAACTTGATTTCCACATGCTACCATGCTCCTCGAGAGTGGATCCCCTTGATGAAGAGGATGGAAGTCATTGCTGAGTATGTCTGAGTAGTGGCACAGGGTGATATGCTGATGGAGGAGGAGGACACAGAGGAGGATATAGACACAAAGTATCGGGAGGAGGACTCTAATTCTGACTAGAAGCTTGTGGTGCTTCCCCTAGTGTAGTAGTGCACTAGTATTTTTGCATGATATGTGTGCTCAGTCGAGAAAGCTTATGGGGCTTCTCATTTTTGTACTTAGCACTATGATATATATATGCATGTCGATGCACTTGTTTATGGTTTTTATGTGAGTCTTTTTATGATGATGATGCCTTTATGATGTATATGGCATATGTATGGATGACTATATGATGATGCATGATGCAATTTTATTTCCTATATGCGATGAATTATGTGCCACTCTAGAGCGTCATTAGCAATTTGGTCTGTTACACTGTTGAGACTTCTGGGAAAATGTGTGAATGTAATGGATTCAAAATTTCTAACCAAATGTCCAATGTGTAGGAACTTTCTAAAGAGACAAGGATCACGTACCCGGTAGCAGTTATTCAACTGGGAGGAAAACAATTGGGAGTCTAAGAAGACATCAAGGTGAAGAATACCCAAGTGTAGGGTGTCGAAAAAGAGACCAATGACACCATCGTACTCATCCTGGTTGTTGGTAGAAATGCCAACACACATTTCGTTGATATGGATAAACTCATGTGATGGGGAATAAATAACCCATGCAGCCGAGTAGAGATTTGGAGACCATATACTTTCTCCATTAGTGAAACCAACATAACGATGTGGGGTAGGATCCATCTCGAGAAACTAAGGAAACAAACTGTAAGACTCATGATAAGAACGGTTTAAAAAAGAAAAGAAAAGCTATGACATGAGTGAATCATTGTGGAGGACATAAGGCATAGAACCTCTTGAGGTAGATCCCGTTACGAGTATTTCTCAAGAGGTGGTCGCCCAAGTCAAAGAGGGTGTATTCCCCCTTTCCAAGGAATCTGTGGATGACATATGGATCATACGAAATGGATTCAAAATTCCCTTTTCCCAACTTATCATTGGCTTGATCATAAACAAGGATGAGATCTCCTTTGCTGAAGGTGCGAGGGTGAACATGGGAGTCAAAATGTGACTTCAATCGAGTTTTAGTTGCTTCGATCGTTTGGATAGCAGCACGAAATTCCTCATTGGTTTGCTCAAGCATAATAAGATGTTGTTCTAAGGGTGAGCTATCAGGGAGGAGCTCTATGACAAGGCAGAGTGATGGCATATGGCACTCAATGGGAAGTACCGAATCTACACTATGGACTAAGTGGAATGGGGTAAAACCGGTGGTGGTCTTAGAGATCTCTCCATTGTCACATAAGTGTTTTCAGGATAGATCATGTGGATCTTCCACGGTCGATGACGAGGAAGGACTACTAGAAGTAGATATCATGTAAATGGTGTTGGTTGTGTCTGAGGAAGAAGCCAGAGGATGGATTTCCTCAAGGACAATGATGTTAGATTCATGAGCATGTTTCCGAAGGTCCCAAAGGGATGATCAATACCCATGCAAGTCTAGGAAATAGTGACATTAATGACCATAAAAGCCACAAACTGCACAAGGATGGTTGGTTTGAAATGAATTGTTCTTGATCATCAGTAGATCTGGGATGGTGACTACTGGAGTTCCATTAGATGTATCCATAGCATCCATATGGATGCGAATAGGAAACTCTGGACAATTTTGTGTAATGTGAAAGGGGGAACTGGACGAGGTTCAATCGTTTCTTTGGCGACCTTTCCCCATCCTTCTTTGGAGGAGGAGGGGCAGGCTTGGAGACGAGAGGAGTCTTGGATGGAACAGGAAGTGGGAGTGACACTATCTCAATGGGGTCGATGAGAGTCAACACAACCTATGGAGTCAAGGGTGGGGTGGGTGGATCAAGGTACCAGACAGGAATTCCCAGTGTAAAATTCGATAGGTTTAGAGTAGCCATGATAGGCTTGCTCATGATGCTATATGGTGGAAACAGGAAGAGAACCATGTGGGTCAGGCATGAATGCCAGTAGTTTCCTAGTGATTGATGGTGAGGGTGCAATTGAGGTTGCGATGTGGTCGAAATGGAACTAGATGTGATAGTACACAAATTTGAAACTTTAGTCTGCGTAGGGGGAGGTAGTAAGGACAAGAAGGTGTTTTTCATTGGAGTGTGGAGGATAAGCCCGGGCCAACTGTTAACACTCTAACAAAGTTTTGATTATAAGAGATATGTGGGAAGTTTGATCCTATCAAAGAGTGTTGGGAAGGAAACCTTAGAGTTTGCAGGGGGGTTGATGGAATATATGAGATAGCATTCAGCCACTAGAATAGCCCACGGTGGAAATGAAGGAAAGGAAAATGTAAATTGGAAACTCCACTCAGGAGTAATGAATATTGAAAGCGGAAAGAAACTCCATAGATAAGAGATGTAGGGTAAAGTAGAGAACATCAGATGTGCTAAAGGCATTAAATGGGAGTCATAATAGATGGCTGAGATTGATCTGATTGTAGATCAATGGTGTCAAAACATTTCACACAGTGAACATGCTTGGCCAAAGCCACTTTTCCAAATCGCGAAATAGGTTAAAAGGTGGAGGAATATAACAGCTAAGGTTGGGATCCAAGAACATCCATGGTCATAAATGATTTTGCAGCCTAGACTAGAAAGGACATGGTAGCAATTTTGGATTGCGAAAAGTGTAACAGGTAGATCAGATAGATGGTCACTACAAAAGCAGAGGGAGATCTGTAGTCATGGTTTATTTCGCAATATAAACTAGCACGGAGGGGACCAGAATCTCACATCATGAAAAGTGGTAGGGTCCACTCAGATCAAAAATTGTGAAGAAAAGATGATCTTGATCGAAAATTGAGCTGTGCACACATGAGTTAAGAAAGAATATAGCGTAAAGGACCTCACATACCAAAGGCTCAGATCGTAAGGAGTAATATCCATGGTGCAAATTGCTTGGAAAAGGTGTGAAGGTTATGCTATGTAAAAATATATAAAAGGATCCATGTGAAGTTGGAAAGATTTGTCTTTTCCAAAGCCTTGAAGCCACCAAATACCCAACTGCATACAGAGCGCCAGCACAGACAAACCAGGAGACTGTGCTAAAAATAAAGGTATGCCCCTGATACCTCCTCAGTGATATTTGAAAATGGATGTCATAGGAGTAGTAGAAGTGGTAGGGGTGAGAGATGATATAGAACCCGAGGTCACATGTTGGAGGGTAGAGGAAAGTATCATACATGAGAATGCCAATATTTTCAATACCATCTTGGTGGGAGAAGCCATTGAAATTGCCAGAGGTAAATTGGAAATCCTTAAGGACTGAGGTAGAGATACCTGCGGTGTTTTTAAATCATTTTTCCATTTCTTCTTTGTTGGCCAAATCCCCCACTTCCCTGAGTTTCTCGAATGGTGTGCAGACAATTTCTCTTTTGCTGAAGGAGTCATTATGAATATGTCAAATTCCAAAATCCTCTGTTCAGTCCAAGCTTCCATCATCTGCAAAACACTGCACATCCTAGACGAGTTTGTCCAGATATACCAAAACAACCAAGAGGAAAATATCATACGTTCCTTTAGAGAATCTACCGACGAAAGTAGAGAAACCTTCTTGAATGCCTGTTTAAAACCCAGTGGTGAACCCATCGACCTTTCATACCCTATTGACCTTATCCAATTCAATGAAGAAATGCAGTGGTGTATATCCCTGGCCAGTCAGTTTTTAGGTCTAGATATCAATGCTTATGTCATAGAGTCATTATTGAGTCTATTGTTCATCTTGAGTACTCGTTCAGTCGAACCTGAATTTCCCGAGCAATCTTATCAGTCTTGTTGTCTTAATTTTGATGAATTCCTAGTCAAGAACATCCATTCTCAGTTAGCGAATTTCCGCAGCACTAAAGTGTTTAGATTCCAGTCCTTTTTGCTGAGGATTCTTATAGCTTATAGTGAACCTACAAGTACCTGAATTGGAAATCACTATGGAAGCTCCTTTCCAGCAATTGGGGTTAGATTTCATCGGAGAGATAAACCCAAACTCCTCAGGACAGCATAAGTGGATTCTAACGGCCACTGATTACTTCACAAAGTGGATCGAATCCATACCCACCAGAAGGGCTCCAGAAGAGGTGATAATGGATTTCTTAGAAGATAATATTTTGGCAAGATTTGGCTGCCCTAAGAAAATTGTGATAGACAATGTATTTGCATTTAAGTCCAAGAAGATGATCAAATTTTTCCATAAATACCACATAAGCTTAAATCACTCTATTGCTTATTATCCATAGGGAAACAGACTGGCACAATCCTCTAACAAAAGTCTTGTGAGGATTATTAAGAAGTTGTTGGAGGATAACAAGAGAGATTGGCACATGAAGTTGAAGTATTCCTTGTTGGCCAACAGAATCAGCACAAAGAGGGCTATCGGTATGTCACTGTTTCAGTTGGTATATGGTGCCAAGGTAATTTTCCCTGCCTCTTTGGGTGTTCCAGTCATGAAATTATTACAGGACCCATTGGATGAGCCTAATCCCATTCAAAGAAGGATCAACTAGATTATTGAACTAAATGAAGTGAGGGAAAAATATTATGATAAAGTCCAGATACACCAGGAGAAGATGAAGAATACCTTTGACAGGAGAATAAAGGAAGATGTTTTCCAGTTCAATGACCTGGTGTTGAAGTGGGATGCCCCATGTGAAAAAAAAGGTAAACACAGAAAATTTGACCACTTATGGGTAGGCCCATACCTTATTGCGGCACACAGAGGAGACAACACCTTCATTCTATAGTATCCAGATGGGTCACAGTACGAAGGAGGCACCGTGAATGGGAGCTTTCTGAAACGTTACCTGGATTAAAGGGACTAAGTTCCATGTATCATAGTGTAAATACGTTTTATGTTTTAGTTAGTATAGATGGTGGAGAAGATTTGAAGCCCGTGGAGAAGGACCTAAGATCGGAAGAGGTAACCTTTCTTTCAAACTATGTTTTCTTTCAGAAAATAAAATAAAAGGATGTTGTCAATGGAGTAGGCGACTAGTCTATGGGTTCTTTGCTACCTCGCTGGGAGGATAGCATCCCTTGTGGAGCTGTTTGTTAACACTCTATCAAAGTTTTGATTATAAGAGATATGTGGAAATTTTGATCCTATCAAAGAGTGTTGGGAAGGAAACCTTAGAGTTTGCAGGGAGGCCGATGGCATATACAAGATAGCATTCGACCACTAGAATAGGCCATGGTGGAAATGAAGGAAAGTATAGCATAAATTGGTGACCCCACTGGGGAGTAATGGATATTGAAAGTGGTAAGACACTCCATAGATCAGAGATGCAGGGTAAAGCAGAGAACATCAGATGCGCTAAAGGCATTAAACATGAGTCATAATAGAAGGCTGAGATTGATCTGAGGGTAGATAAATGCTGTCAAAAAATTTCGCATGGAAAAAATGCTCGGCCAAAGCCACTTTTCCAAATAATGAAAAAGGTTAAAATGTGGATGCATCTTACAACCAAGGTTGGGATCCAAGAAGATCCACAGTCATAAATGATTTCTCATCCTAGACTAGCAAGGACACGGTAGTGATTTCGGATTGAGAAAAGTTGTACAGGTCGCTCAGATCGACGGTCACTACAAGAGTGGAGGGAGATCTACGGTTGTGGTTTATTTTTCAATCTAAAATGGCACGAAGGGGACCAAAATATCGCATCGCGAAAAGTGGTAGGGTCCACTCAGATCAACGGTTGTGAAGAAAAGCCTATCTTGATCGACGATTGAGCTATGCATACATGAGGTAAGGAAGAATGTATCATAAAGAACCTCACATACCAAAGGTTCATATCACAAGGAGTAATATCCATGGTGCAAAATTCTTGGGAAAGGCAGGAAGGTTAGGCTGTGTAAAAATCTATAAAAGGATCCATGTGAAGTTGGAAATATTTGTCTTTTCTTAAGCCTCGAAGCTATCGAATACCCAACTGCATATAGAGTGCCATCACGGACAAACCAGGAGACCATGCTAAAAAGTAGGGTAGGCCCCTGATACCTCCTCAGTGCTATTTGAAAATGGATGTGATAGGAGCAGTAGAAGTGGTAGGGGTGAGAGACGATATAGAACCCGAGGTCACATGTTGGAGGGAAGAGGAAAGTATCATAGACAAGAATGCCAATATTTTTGATACCATCTTGGTGGGAGAAGCCATTGAAACTACCAGAGGTAAATTGGAAATCCTTAAGGACCAAGGTAGAGATACCCGCGGTGTTTTTAAATCATTTTTCCATTTCTGCTCTATTGGCCAAACCCCCCACTACCCTGATTTTGTCGAATGGTGTGTAGACAATTTCTATTTCCTTGAAGGCATCATTATGAATAATTCAAAGTCCAAAATCCTTTTTTTAGTCTAGACTTCCATCGTCCACAAAACCCTACACATCTTGGACGAGTTTGTCCATATATCCCAAAACTACCAAGAGGAAAATATCATACGTTGCTTCAGAGAATCTACCGATGAAAGTAGAGAAACCTTCTTGAAGGCCTGTTCAAAACCCAATGGTGAACCCATCAACCTGTCATACCCTATTGACCTTAGCCAATTCAATGAAGAAACTTAGTGGTGTATATCCCTGGCCAATTAGTTTTTAGGTCTAGATACTGATGCTTATGTCATAGAGTCATTGTTGACTCTAATGTTCATCTTGAGTACTTTTCTGGCCGAACCTAAATTGACCGAGAAATCTTATCAGTCTTCTTGTCTTAAGTTTGATGAATTCCTAGCCGAGAACATCTGTTCTCAATTAGCGAATTTCCACGGCACTAAAGTGCTCATATTTTAGTCCTTTTTACTAAGGATGCTTATAGCTTATAATGAAGAAGATCTACAAGTACCTGAATTGGAAATCACTATTGATATGGCCACGGACTATTGTAAGTTCATGAACTAATTGATGGCCGAAGTATATGACCTTTTCTTTCAGGAAAGGTTACCTAGGGTGTTGCCTGAGATGAGACAAATGCTACAATTTTCAAATAGCAAGAAGATAGGGGACTGGTTCCTGGTATAATTTGGAATGACCATAAGATTGTACGGCTTTCTGCATCAACCCTACATTTTTCCAGGCTTTCTAATCACCAGGGTTTTCTCCTCGGAATTGATCCGGCAAAGACTCACTATTGAGGAAGAGCACTTCTTGAGCTATAAAAAGAGCTCAAATTTGATTTTTCCCAGGGAAGTGGGGCCATACATAGTCAGGAGCAAAGTTGATTTGCCAGTGGTTAACAAATTGCTCAGGGGCAAGCGATAAACTACGACCCTCATCAAATAATTTCCAAAAGGAGGAAGGCTCACAAGTGCAAGCCTTTTGAACAAAATGAGATACTCGAACTTAGGAAAGCAACAAACTGGGATGATTTCCCTAATCCTGCCCCGATGGATACTAGCATAGAATGAGGCATTGGCTCATACCTGCCAGGAATAGCTTCTCCCCAAAGAGAATTGGCTAAAATAGTTGCAATAGTTGGGGATTTCTCATCATTGGTTAGCTATTCAGCGAGTTTAGTGAAAAGAGGGGCTTGAGAACCTATGGATATTGAAGAGGTGGACATGGCCAACATGCCCAAAAGGCAGAAAATAGAACAGGGGAAACAGTTAGTGCATGTTAAAAAGGGAAATACAAAGGGATAGATGAAGAAGAAGAATATGGAGAAAAAATAGAAACAAGAAGATCCCAAGGAAGCCAAACTACAAATCGAAGAATATGTATTTGACGGGAAGACTCTAAATAGGCATGCATCGAAAGAAGACTGGCTAGGTTGTTATCGAGAAAGGGCTGATAAAACTTTCAAAGAGACAGTAGAACTATATAGCGAGGCAATGTAGTTGACTTACCCAAATGTGGCATTAAATACAGTAAGGGATCATGCCACTGACACCCTTCGCTTAGCCTTGGCAATGGGGAACAAGGTGTTAGAGGTTAGTGTAAACCTCTCAAAGGTTCCCACTATTGACATAATACACCTCAACAAAGAAACCAGGGACATCTTGAATGCTAGACTGCTTAAGGCCACCATATAGATGTCCAAGCTAGAGGAAAGTAAAATAAAGACTTTGAATCTTTTGAGAAAGGTAAGAGTCGAGAACAAAGCCCTCAAGTCCAAATCAACAATTTGCAAAATGAAGCAATGCAAATAGAGGGACCAGCACATAAGGGAGTTTTGGCTCAGAAATTGCTCGATGATAAGGAGAAATAGATCTAGACACTAAAAAAGAAGTTGAAAATCCCTGCTACCTAGCTCACCTAGGTAGAAGAATTGGATGATTTCAAAAAAAGAGAAAGAGACATTGAACGCTGAGCTTAGCGACAGAAAATCCAAGCTGCTAAATCTCGAAGAAAAAGAAAAGCAGTGGGGAGCAGACATCCATATTTTGAAGAAAAGTGAAGTGGAATTAAAATCCATATTAGCAATAACAGAAAGGGAGCTTCAAGGAAGCAGTGCTAAGAGTGAAATTCAGTCCATAGGTGTAGCTGGAAAGATAGACATCAGTTCCCTTTCTAGAGAAATGTCCTAGATAGGCCTGAAAGATACAAATCTTGTTAATTTAAAGCAGCAGATCGAGAAGCTAGAAAAGGGAAAAGGCGAGGAGAGACAAGGAAAGGAAAAAATGGAAGAGAAATACCAAGGACTCATTCAACAAAATGCCAAGTTAAGCCAATAGGTGGTCAGTAAATTTTCCTTGCAAGGCGCTAGACATTTGATCTGGGATCAGATCATTATAGACGTTGACAAGTTACAACCTTATATAGATTTCACTTAAGACCAAGAAAACGCTATGATAGAGGCAAAGAAAAAGGTATTAGGTGAAATGCAGAAATGACCTATGGAAACAACGAAAAATGTCGTTGCTTTCATAAGCTCCTTGTCAAACGAGTTCACTGATAGGTACGGTATCCAAAATAGGGTTGTTGTTGTCTCCGAGGCTAGAAAGCTAATTGCTAAGCATAGGATGTTGGAAACTATACAAGCCAAAATAGAGGTTATTAGGCTATTCAAACCACTAGTAGGTAGAGGGATCCATTTCTTCTGGGGAGAGAAAGGTCCTTTACTGTACCAAAAGGAGTATCGGAAGCGTCTGGTTCATTACTGATTAGACAACAACAAGTTTGGAGACATGCAAAAATCATTGTTAGGAAAGATCATTTTTTATAAGCTAGCCAGTGAATTTGAACTGTTGTTTGATTTTAAAACCACCTGTGCCAAAGTCCCTGAGACTTCGTACCCGAAAACGATGGATCTCAAAGCGCAAGCATTCGACATGGCAGTTATGACTCTGCCTGGTCCTGACCTATTGCAATCCATTCAGCAATATGGTTCAGCCAAATTCAAACCACATCCATAGAAGTGGTAGTGATAGTACGCAGGAATTTTTCTCTGTGTGCACGCCATTTCCAATGGTCACCTTTCCCAAAACTCTGTACAGCTGTCACTCGCTAGATGGAAGCATAGAATACTTTCATGCATATTTTCTCCTGCAATCCTTAATTCATTTTTCATTTTTTATGTAAATCATGGCCGATGTGTCACCTACGAGTTTGTTAGAAGTTATTGCTTAGTTGTAACAAATTTTGATTCCCAAATGATGGTTTAGGAAGTCCAAAATGCTATAAATGTACCTCCTGAAGAGGGAGAAAGGGTTGGAACCAATGTAATGTTGTAGTGTATGCTTTCAAGAGTATTTTAATAAATTTCCAGAGCTGAGGTCGGCGTTTTACATAGGGATTCATGTGTTTTTTGTATTATAGTCTGTTGCTTCCTTTCTCCTGTGAATATTTTTCCAGTTGATCTCTTCCATTATGTTTTCTTTCATATCTTAAATAAGTATATAACAGTTTGGAATTCATACATGCTATGCTCCGTCTATTGTTTCAAATATTCATGAAAGCTTTCTTCTAAATTTAATACATAATTCATTTTCTAATGCTCTGTGTTGATGGTATGTTCATGTTCTTCTTTTCCACCAGACAATTATAATTTGACTATGATTGAATGGCTATCTTGCCTCTATGTTGAAATCATCTGCATAATTTCTGTTCATTTCTGTTACACTTCTTGACTCCATCGCCCAATGGTTCAATGTCTTGTTTCAACCAATTTTACAAATAATTTATATTTTCACTTGTACATATCTAGCATTGTTAATATTTGGTGAGAGATCCCTCTCAGAAGAGAAGAAGGCTAGTAC